>JANAVB010002199.1:28938808-29138536 GCA_029216955.1 Iris pallida | reverse complement strand
CTGAGACTATACAGTATGCAATAGGGTAGAACTGTTGGTACCATTCTTCGCTGTTTAGCAGACAAACATCCTCTAAACCTCCCTGTAAGGAAAGTGGCATCCAAATATGAATCGGACGACAATATTGAAAGCCTTCTACGCAAGTCCCATATGAAAAGAAAAAGCCGCTCAAACCTCATTAATGAATCATCGTTCTGGAAGTCGATAACGGAAACCATTATGGTTTCCTTTACTTGTTCATACCAACACAAGTCACTGTAAGATCTAACATCATCTCCGTAATTTCCTGGGGTACCAGCTAATTCGGTATGCCTGTCCATATGTAACAGATAAGCCGTAGTCGACATTGAAATCATCGACAACAGATTTTGCGGACTTTTCGGATGCATCCGAACAATGTCATAACCAAACTTTTCACAACTTTGCTGGAACAACCAGATTACCTTATCCATATAGCCAGCTCCACAATTATGTTCTCCACATACCTCCTCACCTCAAAAATTTGATTATCTTTCGAAATAGATATAGCATGGAAGCTCCACAAACAAGCATGTGTCTTGTAATTCTTGCAACAAACAGTATACCTCCCCGGCTCAGATTTCAAAATGTGGAATGGATGACGAGATTCAAAACATACTTTTAACAGCATTCCTAACTTCTTCAACACCATTTAGAAAAATCTGACCAACACCAGTATTGATCCAGGCCACATATCCGATTCCTCTTCTTCACTGTCTCAGTTGAGCCCTCATAAAATTATACTACTCGTTTGTCTTTACAGTAGAAGAACATCTACTCAAAGAACTAGAAGAGGAAGACGAAGGTCTCATGGAAAGCTTTGACAAGGAAAAGATGTTGATGAAGAACATAGAGAGTGTATTTGCTCCAATATAGATCAAAACTACATCATGAGTACCGTTAAAACCACCAACCAATGAGCGAAGCCAAAAATCACTTTCAACATACAGTTCAGTCCCATCAGAGTACAAAAACCTGAAACGGAAGGAAAGGGATCCAAAGAAGTCCATCGATCGCACACTTTATTCTTTAAAAAATCACGGTACTTTCATGTGTGACACGGCAGGAAACTATGTCTCCCTTGAAAAAATGTTAACTAAACAACTTGATTCCATATCTTCCCCCCTGATAACATAAAAACTAAGAGGCCACAAATAGAAGAATAAAATTCTCATACTAATGATTATTATTCGTCTAAAAATAACGGAGAATAAATATCCTCAGTGGAACTAACTTATAAAGATCATTATCCGTCTAAATAAAACGGAGAATGTCATTCTCCGTCCTAATTAAGACGGAGAATGTCATTCTCCGTCCTAACTAAGACGGATAATGTCATTCTCCGTTCAAATTAAGACAGAGAATGGCATCTCCGTCCTAATTAGACGGAGAATGCATTCTCCGTCTAAAAACATAGGATAATGATCTTTATAAGAAGTAATTGTCATTCTCCTTTAAAATAACGGAGAATGTATTCGCTAAATAACAAGATTAAATATCTCACTAACATTTTCTAAGTTAATAATCTTCATAACAAAATCAAATTCAGCATAAATTTCGAGATATACAAAGCTGATGGATGATTTCTACAGATCTGAACTCTCACCTTGTTTAAGATCTATAAAAAGAAAAGAAGAAGATCTCTATCCACAATTGACCTAATCGCGGAAACCACGAAGATGATGTTGATGATGATGATGATGATGCTGAAGGATGATCGACGTCGACTGACGAAAACCACAGTGAACTACGAACGATTCTGCGATCTCTAAAGATTATATCAATGGATTTCAAATTTCTCGTGAAGAAGAAGAAGAATACGAATTTCTCAATCCAAATCTGAGTTTGCGAATTCATAATTATTATAGATGTCCAAATTTACGCGAAGGGGTATTTTTGGAATTATGATAATGGCAAATTTTGTAAATACATAGCAACTAGAGAGAATCTTGAAATATTTAACGTGTAAAAACTTAATTCTGGGCATTTCATAAAAAATCCAGCGGGTGGGCATTTCATAAAAGCCCACCCCGAAATTGGGCTTCTCAGCAATTTCCAGAATAAAAATCTATATAATATATAAAAATATTATATTTATAAAAATATATCATGGAAGATAAAATATAAATCTTAATTTAAATATTTAAATATCTAAAATATTTAAATTATATTTTGATTTAAATATTTAAATATATCTATAAATCTTAATTAAGATATAAATATATATAAAACAAATCTTAATTTAAATATTTAAATTATATTTCATAAAATTATTAAAAAATTATTTTATGTGCAACGCACGTGTGTGTGTGTGTGTATATATATATAATATAATATATATATATATATATATATATATTATATATATTATATAATATATATATAGAGAGAGAGAGAGAGAGAGAGAGAGAGAGAGAGAGAGAGGACTTGTCAAAATGTTATGATTTGATCTCATATAATTAACTAAAACAATGTTTAACATTAGGGTTTGTGTAATCCGCAACTGCAAAAAATAAAAAAAAATAAAATTTTATATATATATATATATATATATATATATATATATATATATATATAAAATATATATATATATATATATATATATATATATATATATATATATATATAGAAAAATTCTACAATATATCCACCCTTTTGGGATGTATCAATACATCCAAAATATGGACCGTTGGATGTTCATCCAACGGTCCAGATTTAATTCAGATTAAATAATGCAGGATACATCATTTAATGCTGATTTAGACTTTTGACCTGTTGGTAACTTGCTTTAGCAGGTCATTCTTCACTTTAATTTTTCAATGAACACCCTAAATTAACTCATATTTACTCTCTCAAAAGTCCATCCAATTTAATCTGAACCTTAATTTTTTTTTTTTGGTTACAGGCCATGGTAGTGGTGGTGGTGGTGGTGGTGGTGGTGGAAAGAGAAACGGAGATGAAGAAGGAAATAAGAATCGGTTCGGATCGCGTCGAACGTCGTCGAGCCCTCCTAGAACAACGAGGAGTACCAGCTGCGCCAAGAAGAATCGGTCCGCTTCGCGTCGGACGTCGTCGAGATCTCCTCGAACAAGGAGAAGTACAAGCGGCGCCGCTCTAATTTTACTGCCCTCACTTTAATTTTTTTAATGAATACCCTAAATTAACTCATATTTACTCTCTCAAAAGTCCATCCAATTTAATCTGAACCTTAATTTTTTTTTTTTGGTTACAGGCCATAGTAGTGGTGGTGGTGGTGGTGGTGGTGGTGGTGGAAAGAGAAACGGAGATGAAGAAGGAAATAAGAATCGGTTCGGATCGCGTCGAACGTCGTCGAGCCCTCCTAGAACAACGAGGAGTACCAGCTGCGCCAAGAAGAATCGCTCCGCTTCGCGTCGGACGTCGTCGAGACCTCCTCGAACAAGGAGAAGTACAAGCGGCGCCGCTCTAATTTTACTGCCCATGTCATTGTCAGAAATTTTATTTTTTATTTAACAATTTAATATTTTGTTAATAAAGCTACATGTCATGGTGGTGGTGGTGAACTGAGAAAACCTGCTTCTGAGGTCGGGCGGATTATTTTTTTACTTTTCTAATGATAATATTTTTGAAGAGAATATTTTTTTTTGGACGGAGAATGGCCATTCTCTTTGCTTTTAACACGGAGAATGGCCATTCTCTTTGCTTTTAATACGGCGAATGGACGGAGAATGGCCATTCTCTTTGCTTTTAACACGGAGAATGGCCATTCACTTTGCTTTTAATACGACGAATGGACGGAGAATGGTACATTTAGGATGGAGAATGGTACATTTAGGAAGTCGACAAAAGCTCGTTCTCTCAAATCTCTTCTTTGTGTAAATTAAATCCAAGGAGGACATAATCCCTAATTTTAGTTATTACTTAGCAGAGTCTGCTTAGTTGTTGTAAAATTGTGGTGTTGCTTCTGTGACACTTTCATCTTTAATCTCATGTTTTCTATGAATATGTGTTCTGTTTGATTTTGATTTAGTAATCTTTCCGTAATTAGTTTTTTTGTTTCATCTAACAATTTAATATTTTTGTTATAAAGCTACAGGGCATAGTGGTGGTGGTGGAAGGAGAAACGGAGATGAAGAAGAAAAGAAGAAGAAGTTCCGGTTCGCGGCGGACTTCGTCGAGTTCCTCAATCAAGCGAAATTAAATCTCTTATAGAGTTCCTTAATTGAAGTTGATCACGATAACCTTTTGTATTTTTCAAACGGATAGTAGAATCTTCCTCGAGCCCTCCTCAATCAAACGGCTAGTAGAATCTTCCTCGAGCCCTCCTCAGTCAAACGGCTAGTAGATTGTTTGCTAGTCTCAAAATTTATTTGTCTTTCCATCTTCCTTACTTTTTATACTTCTCTCTTGCTATATATACAATAGTTTTCTTGTTTCATAGTACTATTATTCATTCTGAAATACATAGAATAGTTTTCTGAAATACAATAGTTTTCTTGTTCTCAAGATGTCTACTCGTGTGGGGGAAATGTAGAAGACGTAGAAGATTGGTTGCCAACTCCAAATGAAACCTTCATTCCGCGTATGTTGCGCAGGATTGAACAACAACTGTCGAAGATTTCAGCTGATGTTGCATCGATCAATTCTATGCTTGGTTCAATACAAATTGAACAAATGAATTTATCTCGGCGTTTGGAGAAGATTGAAGAATCTCCAGCTTTGAAGAAGGCATCTTCATCTGGAGTATTTAATAATGTGAAGGTGGTTTCCGTTGTATCTTCTTCCGATGAGGAGGACGTGAAGCTACAGTCTCGTAGTAAAGCATTGGACCGAATGCTCGCATTGTCCCCTACAGAAGAAACTGACTTTAGCAGTTCTTCTAAAAGAATGCGTGTAAATTTACATCCGGTCACACCATCGAAAAATTTAATAAGGGGTTCAACCTCGAAGCCTAGCAATTGTACTAGTGGTTCTTCGAGATATTACGACTATATTTTTGCCGATGATAGACCTGACGAGTAAGTAATATGAGTTTTGATTTAATTCCAACAGTTTTTTTCTCCTAATTTATTCGTTTCTTTTCTTAGAGAAATAATATCATTTTGCAACAAAAAACTATGTGTCTCGGTTTGAGATGAAGACCTTAGCTCCTTTAACGAAAATTAGCAATGGGGTATGTATAGATAGTATATTTCTTCTTAGATGCCATCTATGTTTACTTCGATTCCATCGCTGATATTTTTAATGATTTAATCAGATTGTAGGTATTGTCTTTGCTCTTCTCACCGCGGAGGAACGGAAAAGAACCTCCAATAAAGCTAATGTATGGTTTTTACCAATAAGGATATCGGTGGGTGAGCATTTTATTCTTCAATGCATATGCATTAACAATTTTCTCGTTTGTTTGTCCTTCGTAATGTATTAGTTGATGTGTATGTAGAAAGAAACGTTACCTCCATCCGACAAAAAGCCTCATCAAATATGGAAGAAGTACAAATATTTTCAGGATTACAAGGGATCTTTAAGCACTTGTAACGAGGTATTAATGTATTTCTGTTTAAATATGAATCCTAATTTTCAAAAAATTTACTAATTTGTTTTACCAAATTAATCCTGATTCAGATATACATACCAATTCATTTGGGCGAACACTATACTCTTGCAAGAGTTCTGGTTAAAAAAAGGACTGTTGAAATTTGGGACTCACTTGCATCTAAAGATGATCCGATTCAAAACAAAACAGTCATAAAAGAAATAGTAAGCTCATATTCGTCAATTTTTATGAATTGGGTACAAGATACGCGGTATACTAATACATATTGTATTCTGGTAATTGTAGCTTTCAAATTTGGATCTCTTTCTCCAAGAAGAGATTTTGAAGTTGAGAGATGCTACGTTCAGCTTTTATACTTTTGCAATAAAACGTCCTTCTTATGTTTCCCGCCAAGGCAATTCTGTTGATTGTGGGATTTTTGTAATTGCATTCATGAAAGACCGATGTAGTCTAGACTACCGTTCTCTCGATGTAAGTCTGAAAATATGTCGTCAAAAACTTCAACTTTTAGGGCAATATTTTTGATGTTATGTTTGTTATATGCAGTTTGATGCGGGAATGGAAAGACGCAAAGCTGCTGAATGGATTACAACTTCAGAGCACAATGAAGATCTAAAAGAAGTCCAATCTGAAATGATTGAATATGGAAGACGATGATTTTTTTTCTTCTTCTTTTATATCTAATGTATGGAAACCCCTAATGTATTATGTTCATTTGTTTCGTTGAGTTGTAATGACATTTTTGCCAAACGGCTTCGATTCTTTTTGATTAAGCAGAATAATTTTTGCCCTTTAAATTAATATAATTAAACAGAAAGGAGTCTTTTGCCCTTCCATCGAATGACATTTTTGCCCTTCTAATTAATTCAAAACACCCCCGAACCCTTTTATTACAAAAAAAAGAAAAAAAGAAAACCGTTTTGATTCTTCCTCTTCTTCCATACTCCACTTTGTACTCAAACCTAGGTCATTCTCCTCCAAAATCTTCAAACCTTCCTCCCCATTCGCAATCTTTACACCATGTCGGCATCAGCGGCAGAATCATCACCGGCAGCATCACCAATTAGAGAAGATGCACCGGTTACAGAAAATCCAAAAGCGATAGACGGAGAACAACCGAAACCCTATTCTAAGAAAGTTGCACAAAAGAAAAAGAAAAAAGTTGCTAAACAAAAAGAAGTACAAGAAGAAGTACAAACAGAAGGTATAACTTTGATTTTATGTTCGCAAATTCTGTATATATTACAAGGAAAATGACATTCTCCGTAATAAAATGAATTTGAATATTAAATTCTATTCGCCGTTTAATTTGGAACGGAGAATGGAATTCTCCGTCTAACTTGTAACGGAGAATAACATTCCCAGTTTTAGAACACATTAGAATGTTCATTCTCCGTTTTATTTTAAACGGAGAATGACACTCTCCGTGTCATTTGAAACGGAGAATGACATTCTCCGTGTTAGTATACACGGAGAATGCCGTTCCCAGTGTTCAAATCCATAAGAATGGCCATTCTCCGACCTAATTTTTTGTTTTTTTTGTTTTGTAGAAAAAAATCTGTCAGTAATAAGGATTCAAGATTTTTCCGTTCTACCTTCAAGCCAATGCTAAATCTTATGAAGGAGGTCAATAAAGATGTTGGCCGTTTACCTGAGCCAGTTATTGGTTCCTTGAAGAATACCGGTTTCTGGAATTTTGTCGAGATTTTCTACCAAAACAGAGTCCACGTCTCCGAAGTGGCCAAGGTAACGGAATGGCTTGAGAATTTAATTGCAAGTTACACAGAAGAAGAAGATGGCGTCGGGTGCTTTGAATTGAGCACCACTGTTAAAATTGCGCCAAGCGTCGAGGATATGGCAGTCATATTCGGTCTACCGCTGAATGAAGAAAGCGATGATGATATTTCTTACATAAGATTGATAAAGAAAAAACAACAGTAGCCCACACGACCAGCATCATTGAGCCTGTGTAGAGATCACTTCACAAGATTGCTGGCTAATACCAAGGGCAAATAGTCAGAAGTCACGAATAAGGAAGTGAGAGACAAGTTCTTTGAATTGTTACGACGGCTTCGTGGCGGAGATAACGCTGTTAATCCAGATGATTTGGCCAAGCTAATAATCTTCCACTTGTGCCAAACAGTATTCTTCACAAAGTCTGACGGTTCAAATTTGCCGTACAGATTCTTGGCCTTGGTAGACAGTGTGGACGTCATCAACAGTATATGCTGGCCAAGGTTAATCCTGGCATATGTAATGGATAGCATAAAGAGGAGTAGAAGCAAAACTGAACAGGGGAATTACTCAATGGCTTTCCACAAATTGGAAGGTTGCACAATATACTTCCTCTATTGGTTTGCAGAACATAGTAAATTTGTGGAAAGGAAGTTCGCCCCAATTTCTGATTACCCAAGATTTTTCACAGGGAATGGGTACGAAATCTCAAACTTCCTCAAGGCCGAATATCACAACAAAATGAGATCGAAGATGATATTTGAAGATCTGGTTATACCTGTTGGAGAAGAAGAAGGGCACAAAGAAGATGAGCCACCTATAGAAGAAGTTAAAAAAGAGGGAGAGGAAGAACACCAAGAAGCAGGTGGGGATAATTTTGATGAACAACGGATACCACAGCATTATGAAATGGGCGCTGTGATGGACGACTCAGCAAAGGAATTGGAGGATTTGAGAAGACATCATTCTGATATTCTTGCGCAGAATGAAGAACTCAAAGAAAAGTTAAAAGAGATGGAGGCACAAGGAGCGCAGTTATGTGCAGCCAACTTTGAGAATGCCATACTCAAAGAAAAACTGAAAGAGCTAGAGGCAGAAGAAGCGCAACAACGTGCAGTCAACGTTGTGATAGAGGGCTCTGTGCATGAACTGGAGGATTTGAGAAGACATCATTCTGATATTCTTGCGCAGAATGAAGAACTCAAAGAAAAGTTAAAAGAGATGGAGGCACAAGGAGCGCAGTTACGTGCAGCCAACCTTGAGAACGAGAAACTCAAAGAAAAGCTGAAAGAGCTCGAGGCACAAGAAGCACAACAACGTGCAGTCAACGTTGTGATGGAGGGCTCTGTGCATGAACTGGAGGATTTGAGAAAGCAGAATTCTGTTCTTAAATCAGAGCTACATGCACAAGGTAAAATCTTTTCTATTTCAAATTTCTGATTTGTAATCTTCCAGGAGAATGACTATTCTCTGTGTATTATAACACGGAGAATGGCATTATCCGTGTTATATGAAACGAATAATTGCTATTCTCTATCATTTCGATACTGCAAAGGTTATTCTCCGTGTAATTCCAAACGGAGAATGCTATTCTCCGTATTATATTACACGGAGAATGTCATTCTCCGTGTTAGGTTCACATCATACATTTCATTGTTGTTTGTTTTATTTCAGTACGAACAACCGAGCAACTCAGAGAAACAAATGAAAGGCTCGTTGAGGAGAAAAGGGAGCTTCAAAATAAAGTTGAATCATTTAATATTGAAGCCAATGAAAAGGATAGGAAAATTGTTGATCTCGAAGCCATGGTTGTAGCATTTCAGCGTAAGGAGATTCAAGCAGCTGCTGAACTTGCTGCTCCAAAAGAAGCCAAAAGAAGAGGAGGATCGGGGAAAAGAGGTTAATAAAAAGCAATACAGTTGGAGACGTGTCACGACCCGCACCCACTATGAGGGTATGAATACGTAACGAAGCCCAGCCTATGCCGCAGTGTCGGCGGTAGAGCGCTGTCCTAGGTTACTATCTAACCAGCAACTCATGCAATTATAATATACTCATCATGATCAACTCCGAACGGAGGACAAGTATAAGATATTGAACTCAATCACAGTCTAAGCACGATAAGATAAACACAGAAGAATTAAACTAAGAATAGAAGGACAACTACTAAAATAATAACAACTCTCAACAAATCTCAAATACTACACAAGTCTCAAATCTTCTACAACAAGTTCAACATATAAACAGATGCTAGACTACTAAACTAAATCCTGATCACTCCTGAGTGTCGGGGCCAAAGGTAGTCATCCCGTCTCCGGGTCCATAGTATGTAGGACATGTATCCTCAGGGCAATCATCTGTAAAATTTTAACAGGTCCAGTCAGGACAGGAACGAGCACATCTCATCTAGAAAACCCAAGTAAATAACAGAGAACTATAATGCAGTTATAGACAGTTGTATTGATAAAAATGGCAGTTTATATTCAGGTGATGGTAAGAAAGACAGATAAAGTGCAAGGAAAGAAAATAACTAAACAAGAGAAGAATCATAGCAATGAAGACTGTAAAAATAGAACTAGCTGAACCAGGGTAATATGATATAAAGTCCAGACAGCAATGTAGACCAGTGTAACTCCAATATAAGTCCAGTACAAGATGAATCTAATACAAGATGGATCCAGTAAGGGACGATTCCAGTTATAGTGATCAATGATTCCAGGATGAGTCCAGCCTATACTCTAGCAGTGTATTTTAAAATACCGAGTTCGACATGTAAACGGCTATAGGTAATACGGCACATCACACACCTAGCCGGGTGTGAGATGGCTATCATTCCAGTAGATTCCAGTTGGGAGATTCCAGATTGGGGTATGTCTACATGTCTTACTCTAGTATTTCTCCTCCCAGCAAGCGAATCCAGAATTTCGACACAATGATTCAAGATGAGTCCAGCCAAAATATAATGATACCAGTAAATGATTCCAGTAAATGATTCCAGTAGGTGATTCCAGTAATAGAATCCAGGAATGATGATACCAGTAATAGAGGCCAGAAATAAATGTGTGTCGTATACATGAATCCAGAAATATCCACACGTGTTGTAACAGAGAATCGTATTCAACTAACTAGAACTAAAGTACAGTAATTGACAAGTAAATGAGAGAACTATCAGAGAATGTACTCGCCTGCTACTCTGAAAAGAGTAGTGTAATATCAGATGTCTGCACCGGAGTCACAATGTCCTAAATAGAGCAGTACCGGTTATAACATGTTTAAAATAAGGTAAATAAAGTCTACGATGCAATCTACATGAATTCTAGGTCAATCTAGGTCAAAGTCAACTCTAAGTCAAACCTGGTCAACTGTCTAGGTCAAACTAGGTCAATCTTAATCTAGTCAAGTCTCACTAGGCCTAACCAAGCCTAGACTAGCAAGCACACCCAATTTCTAGGCTATACAAGCCAACCACACCCACACTGGCATTCAAGCCATATACATAGGCTGTATCACATAGGGTACATCCCATAGGCTATGTGCCATGTAGGCCAAATATATATATATTAACATATAGTGCTAAAGAGAGGATACAAGTTTATGTGTATGGGGGTATATGTGTATAGAGCATTGTATGAATGTGGGATCTTGAATTGGGAGGATAGTGTGAATGTGTGACAATGTATTTAAGACTTAGATTGAAAATGTGTGTGGACACATAGAAGACAGTGTAATGTATTAGTGTGTGTGGCATACAATGATACTTGCATCTCATATTTCACTACATTGTATTATCTAACATGCATACCTATATTGCATTATATATATTACATTCATAATTTACATATATAAATTCATACACTACATGTATTCATATGTGCATACTTGCATACATTACATCATTACATATATTACATTACGTATATGCAAAATAGGAAGGGGAAATGAGAAAACAGTGAGGAAGAGGGGGACACAACCAACACAAAAAAACTGAGAATATTGTCAAGACAAAACCTGACAATAGGTTAGCCCCAAGTACAAAACCTGAAATGAAATCCTAAAGGAAATCTGAGAACAACATAACAGAGTAACAATTAATCATTACCAAAAGAAAACTTAGGACTATTTCATCCCAAGGATGATTTTGAAATCAAGCTACTAACCCAAAGCCATCAATCCTTTTCGAATTCATTTCTCATTTGAAAACCCATGTAATCACAATATCAAAGAATTGGAAAACAACAACATACATACATATATTCTCAGGAATTAGCTCCACATGACAGTTAGTGTAATAGGGTGTCAAGGTGACTGGGTGTGTGAGTGACTGGAAAACTGAAATCAGTGAACAGTGGTAGGTTAGTGAATAACAGGGCAATGTGGGTTCAATGTGACAGTTTAGTGTAGTAGGATTTCTCAGGAATTATGTGTTCAAAGTGTGTATACATAAAAATGGATCAATACAATTTGTGTGTGTGTATGTGTATATAAAAACAGTGTGATATTTGGGAGTTTCAGTTCTCAGAAAACTGAAAACAAGTGACAGTGAATGACAAGAGGGTGTTAAACTTGGGAAGTTAATGGTTAGTGTATGTGTATATGTGTCTTGACAGTTTAGGTAATAGGAATGGCAGTTTATATGATAGGATTTGCAATGTGTATAGGCTATACTTTCAGGTGTCAATATGTGTACAAACTCAGAAATTTCAATGGGTGTTATGTGATTGATAAGAGGATTGAAATGTAGATGGTCAATTATACTTCTCAGGAAAAACTGAGATTAAATCTCAGGAATGTGGCAAAGGAATGAAGGCAATGCAAAATCAGATTTAAAGGACAGTTTGTTATATCAATTCAACATTCAAGATCAAAACGAAACCTCATTCCTAACATCAATCAAACCCAAGTATTTAGACATAACTAACAGTGAACTAACCATAAAGTAGGGAATTTAACCATGGCAATAAATATTCCAAAATCAGTCTTTACAAAATGGAAAAATTTCAGGATTGAAATAGGTAGGGTGTATCAGTCAACAGTGCATGTCAATCAACACCCTCAAACCCAATTCGAAATCTAAAAAAAACCTAACACTAGTCAAACTAACATTGTAATGGTCTAATACACAGGTAGAGGAATCTAACATGATCAATAAACTTCAAAATCAGTTGTGGAGAATGAAGTTCAGAAATCTGATTTCTCAAGACTGCGTATCAGTCCTCTCTACATTTCGAAAATCCAACCAAATCAATCGAAACCCAAACTCAGTAATCTATTGCACTTGCGTAATAGTTTAAATATGTGAATTAACATAAAAATATTTCAGTAAAAAAATAACAGGGAATAATGTCCAGGTTTGGAAACTGGTATACGTATCAGTCAATTGGGTAAATTTAAATTCGAACATTAAAACTCATTAATATGATGAACAAAAGGTTGGTAAACTAAGTGTCGAGTATACACGTGTCATAAACCCCATCCGTGTCCAACCAAGTGGACACAGCCGTGTCCAAACGACCACACGTACACAGACACAAAATCGTGTTCAGGAAGTGTCGTGCACGCGTGTGTCTCACTCTAGGACACGACACAGGGTACGACACGACTCGTGATCGTGCCCACGTGTCCGCCTAGGGTAGTGCTAGGTGTCTAGGGTCCTGTATTGAGTCGGGGTCGTGTCGTGTCTGACTTATAGGGCCGTGTCAGTGGCCAAATCCCACGCGTGCACAGCACGCGTGCGCGGCCAGTGCGACCAGTGCGACCAGTACGACCAGTGCGAGGAAGATTTCTCCTCGCTCACGCAACCACGCACTCCCATCTTTTGGGAGGATGGTGGCAGATGATGCCCCAAGCCCCTCGCCAAAAATGGCGTGTCCACGTGTCCTGTGTCGGGAGTTATTGACCCCGTGATGCAGGACACAGTGCACACCGCGCGGTCAGCGTGTTCGTGTCCCCGTGTGGACACGACACAGCTAAAATTAGGAAAGAAACACAGAAATCAATAAGCAAACCCTAGATCTAGGATTCTATTCAAATACATTTCAAAAATCAGAACAAAAAGTTGGTTGAGGCATTACATCAAACACCTAGCCTATCAAATAGATACGTGTCCGATACGGACACGAAACTGACACGAATTGTGCCCAAATCCCAGGGACAGCTAGGGGACTCTTAGATCTAGCCCTAAATGCAAAGAAAACAGCAATTTAAATCAATTTGAGGAGTTTTACCTATATGTGCAAATTGTATGGAAAAGCTCCAAATGGGGGGTGTTCCTCTTGATGGCCAAATGCTCCAAATGAGCCCAAAGCTGAGATTAACCTCCAAAATTATAAAATATACAGAAATTAGAACCTATTGCAAAAGACTAGGATTAAAAAGGAATTAAAATAGATTTATGGGGATTTTTGGAAGGGGGACAATACCTTTTCTTTTCTCCAAGTGTTGGAATGATAAAAAGGAGGCAACCCTAATGAATAAGTGTTTATATAGGGTGGGGATCCCTATGTGGCTGGTCATTTAGGGTTTGGTTAGGGTTAGGGCTTCTAGTTATGGGCCATGGGCCAAGTCTTAAGTCATGAAATCATAAGTCATTTCATTAAACCATAAATCATGAAATGATTTCACTCAAACTAATCCTCCTATTCCAAAATTAGTCTCTAATGACTAAATGTAGGTTAACCTAAGTTAGACTAGGGTTACCATAGCTAGGGTTAGTTTCTAGGCTAGTCCACTAGGTCTCAACAAGTCAAAGTCAAACTAGAATTCACCAATTCATTAAATTAATTAAAAAAAATTCAAATAAGCCAAAATGACCAAATTACTCCTAGGCTAAAAATGATAATCAATCATCCTAATGACATGGTTAGGCTCTAGGTCATGCAGTCTCTCAGGTTTCACTGGCAGTACATCAAAATCACAAGTCATGACTTAAACCAGTTTTAAAATAGTTTAAAAAATTATTAAAAATCATTAAAAATCATAATGTGAATCAAATATCAATAATAATTATTATAATTACAAAATTTCAAAAATACCCTAATCTGGAAAACTGGGTGTTACAAGAGGCTAATAAAAAGCGGAAGATTAATGCCGCTCCGAAATCCCGAGGAGACGCCAAAATGGCTGAATTAAAGAAGAACCGTGTCATACTAAGGGAATGCGATGAACTCTTACTTTGAAAACATACGGATGAAGAGCTGAAGAAGCAATACATCGACATCGTAATTCCCAAAAAGAAGTGTCCAGAGTATGTATCAGAACCCTTTTTTTCTTTTGTTTTTTCTAGAATTTTTTCACAATTATGTAATGAGAATCTATCTTTATTAATTTAATCTAAAATAAATTTATGTGCAGTGATATTGTATACTCATTTTCGCCGGAAGAGGGTGAAAATGGAGTCACAGTCGAGCTGTCGGCAATAGACCTGTAAGACATACTCAACTATGAAGACATGGAGGCTGGCATACTGAACCTAATAATAAGAAAGCTGAGAGAAATTCAAGGCATTAAAAGAAGGTGTCTCCCGTCTAGTTCAAAGGACGTGCCATTGATCCAGAAGCAAAAGTCGGCGCCCCAATCATATAAGTGGTCTGCATTCATGATGCCCCACACATTGGTAAGAATCCAAACAGAAAAATCTATATTCATGTGTACACCGATGAAAAATGACAGAAAAAATTACTCATGATATTGTGTTTTGTTTTTGGAAAACAGAACATCGTTGAACGTGCCAATAAACTAGACGCAAAATTCGGCGCCCTTGAAAACTTTCAAACAGATGTAGTAGACTTCGTCATGGGTTTGGAGGACGACATAGAGTTGCTATTCATCCCATTCTTTAATATACCCATCAAATACTATACTCTGCTCACATTCAACTTTATCTCCTACGACTGGACACACTACAACTCCTTGAGGCAAAACACGTACGAAAAGTGCAAGGTGGATGCAGAATTAATGAAGAACACTTTAGATCCTATCGTCAGGAGAAAAGTTGATAAGATGAGGGAGAGATGCCCGACGAAGATGGAGTATGAGAGCAAAGTGCTGAATTGTTCTCCAAATTGCCCACAACTGTCACGACCCACACCCGCTTTTCGGACGCGAGCACGTGAGCAAGCCAGCTACGTATCGAACGGACTCCAGTCCGACTCGAATACGTAAACGCTATCAAGGATATGGTATACTGCCAAATCATGACAAACAAATCTATATCTCAATCCACAATAAGAATAATAAACAAGAATGAACAAGTATGGGTCGTGGTCTGCAGCCCACTAGCATATATGTCCGATAAGACTCTAACGATAGTAACAAGAGTCTAAAACTGAATCAGGAAACATGATAAGGTAAGAAAGCACGAAAGGATAACAAACGTAATCATGATACCTGAATCCCACAAGAGTCGCAAAATCCTCCGCCATCCAGAACTACTAGCTAACTCCATGCAATCGCTAAACCTGAGGAGATCATCAGGTCCTCAGAGGATATAGCAAGATACATAATATACATGCCTATCTAACAGTTTTATCATGCGCAAGAAAATAAACAAGAAAGAACAAGAACAAGACAAATGACTATGAACACGAACACGAACACTAGAACAACTACGCATAATGAACTGTCGAATGAATGAAACACGATGATCAATAGAAGAAACCAAACCCTCGTCCCGAGTGTGGACTCACTGGTTTGAACTAAACACTAACCCTCGTCCCGAGTGTGGACTCTCTGGTTAGTACTAACCCTCGTCCCGAGTGTGGACTCTCTGGTTAGTTCACGGCAAGGCACCCTCGTCCCGAGTGTGGACTCTCTGGTGCAAATACTACATCCTCGTCCCGTGTGTGGACTCTCTGATGTAAACACCCTCGTCCCGAGTGTGGACTCTCTGGTGCAAGTCAAGTCAAGTCAAATCTACACCCTTGTCCCGAGCGTGGACTCTCTGGTGCAAATACTACATCATCGTCCCGTGTGTGGACTCTCTGATGTAAATAATCGGCATCCTAGTCCCTAGTGTGGACTCACGGATGTAAACAGATCAAGAAAAACACCCTCGTCCCGTGTGTAGTGTCCCGCTCCTAGCGGTTCACTATGTAAGGCTTGTGGCTTGGCTAACTCGGTCGGAACCGAGTATTGGAGAAACTTACCGTCGGCACCGAATCGATCACGGACAAGTGCATAAGAACCTTTCCAACTAATGGATTGGTTTCTCTTGAAATGCGTCCAAGAGTTTTCTCTGGATGTTTTGCTGCTGGTTTTGCTGCTTGATTTTGATGGATGCTTTTCTGAATGATTTTCGATGATTTGATTCTTGCCCGTTTTCATCGATTTGTATAGCATTCATTCTTGAGAATTCTGAGAGAAGAGAACACAACGAGATGGATTATTAACCAAACTTTTGGTGTCAATGCAGACTGACGCGTGACGAAAGGCTAAGCGTACAAGTGTTCCTCTCTCTCTCTCGGCGATTCTCTAATTTGGTGAGTGTGGATCTCTGTGGTGGTATTGTCCCTCTCGCTATTCCTTCATGCCAACTAAATAATTGTCTTGCAACATCCGTTGATCGATATCAAGTTGCTAAATGCCACAAGTCAATACCACTAAGAAGCTAGAGATTGAATATAGAACATTGAAATGAATGCTAGTCCATAGAACATTGAAATGAATGCTAGTCCCATGAACATTGAAAAGAATTGATTACACTGTGAACAACATCGAGATTGTGCTTGACGTTTGAACATTGAATTGAGATAATTGATGCCTATGATGATGAGATATGAAATGTTGGGAATAAACATGTTGTGTAGAACTTAATATTCTATGCACACAATGTTTATCGAGTCGGACACACATTCGCATGACCATAGACGTACTTGTATACAAGGATTTCCTCGAACGGTACCTGCGGCGGTGGGATCGAGTCGGCCTAGGAGGAATTAGTGCTTTGGTAGCACGGTGTCGGAACCTTCATTCGGGCTCGCAACCTGGTGAATGGTCAACCGCATACCAATATGAAGTCCTATATGGCACGTCGACATGGTGCACAACCACCAGTGGTCATGTTGTAAGGATGTATGCTAATCAATGTCTTATGCAGGGGCGGTAAGTATATTATTATTATCCTGTATCTTATGCAGGAAAGCTGGATTCGGCCAATGGTAAAGTTAACATGGTTTATTCTATGTTACATTTATTGTGGTTTTCTCTGAATGTTTCCTGTCCCTTATAAGTTCATATTTTTAAAATGCTTGTCATTAATAAAATGTTGGTTTAGCTGAGTGGGCCAACGGGGCTCACCAGCGCATTGTTATAATGTGCTGACCCCTCCTCCACAGGTACTGGAGAAGGCTCGGACGCACATCGCAATTAAAGCTTTCTGAACTGCTGTTTCCTTTCAAGTTGTTTTTCTCTAAAGACGCACAAAGTATTGCGGAGATTTCAAAGATAGCTGCTTACATTTCAAAGTACTAAAGGGGCATGATGTATGGAACGGGAAATTATTTTATGGCAGCCTATCAGTTGTACTTCTTTTCATGAATCAATGTTGCCGAAATGGCATTTCAAATATTATCGAGAAAAGTTGTATTCTGACTACAATTATGAATAAAATGAGTATTTCTTCTTCCTATATTGTGTCTCAATGTTTCCGCAACTGTGGCTTATATTTTCAAATGTTTCAAAGTGATATAAATGTGCATGTTCTAGCCTTGTACAAGTGCAACTCCAGACTTGTACGGCATCACGCCTTAGCGAGGACGATCAATTCGGCGTGAATCGTAGCAAAGCGAGCGATTCCCGAATCGGGGCGTGACAAGTTGGTATCAGAGCACGGTTTAGAATCCTCGGATTCAAACATATTTTCAAAAAGGAAGTCTTGATGCAAATTTCTCGATTGATGGTGTCGATAGCGCTGGCATGAAATAATGTTCCATACAATAAGCCCATAAATATTTTATGAGTGCTAATGGAATTATTTCTTTGTTGTAGAATGACTAAGGGTGATAGCTCAAAGGCGAATTCATCGTCGGACCCGATTGAGAAACTGATTAAGCAAATGGAGGCTCAAAGGAAGCAGAGCGAAGCTCAACATCGCGCGCTTCAGGAGCAGCTTCAGTATCAGTTTCAGGAGCAACTGGATGCTCAACAAAAGCAAGTTGATAGTCTGACTCAGATTGTCACCAAGTTGACGGCCGATTCTAATGTTTCTGCAAAGGCCGCAACAACCGAGACCGTGGAAGTGCCGGCAGAGAAAGCTGAGACGCCGACACGGAAGAGACCGAGCTTCAAGTTCTCTGAATTTAAAAGTTGTGACCCGCCTGATTTTAATGGAAAAGAGGAGCCAGATGAGGTGATGGGCTTCTTGAACACACTGGAGGGCTATTTTCGAATGTTAGAGATTCAGGGCAGTAAGAGAGTGGAGTGTGCCGCTGTACAACTTCGCCTCAAGGCCCAGGAATGGTGGATTTTGCAGAGACAGGCACTTTGCAGAAATAATCAGGATATAAAGATGTCTTGGGAGGCCTTCAAACAGGCTTTCATTACTCAATTCATTCCACCCGCTGTCCGACAACAAAAAGAGAATGAGTTCATTGCACTTCGACAAGGCAGTATGTCCGTGCATGACTACGAGACAGAGTTTTTGAAGAGAGTCGCATTCGCTGGGTACATGGTACCGAATGACGATGCCAAACAAAAAAGATTTATGCAAGGCCTGAATGAGGGCCTAGAGCGGGATGTTCTAACTCGAAAGTGTACGTCATACAGAGAGGCGTACGAAACAGCTCTCAAGATGGAAAGATTTCATCGATCAGCTAGTCGTGGGACGACACAGAACTACCAAGGCAATAACCAGAAGCGACCTTGGTCGGCGGGAAGGAATGACGCACCTAAGCGTCACAATACTGGTGACAACAAGGGACCTCAGCAGCAGTTGCCACGTTGTAATAAATGCAACAGATGGGGACACAAGACTGAGGACTGTCGTTCTGGGTGTTTCAAATGTGGCGGAATTGGTCACAAGGCAGTTGACTGTAGAGGCAGAGGAGACAATCAGTATCCTCGTGGAAATAACAACAATCAGTATCGTGGGCAAAACAATAATCAGAATCGAGGCCAATATAACAACCAGCATCGTGGCCAGGCGCCACCAGCCTTGCCAGCTCCAACTGGAAATGCACCGAATCAACAAGGTGGCCAAGCAAGGGTTTATGCCTTGACCCAGGCAGAGGCCCAGACCGCAGAGAATGTTATAACAGGTATGTTGCTGTACAAAGGCATACCTGCAAGAGTACTTTTTGATTCTGGTGCTACTCATTGCTTTATCTCTTCTGATTTTGCAACGGAAAATAAAATTTGTATGAATCAATTAAAGACAGCTTTGTGTGTTAGTACTCCTTCGGGAGTAGATATGCCTGTAACTTTAATTTACAGGGACGGCTACATCAAGATTGGAGGCAAAACTTTATCTTTGGACGCAATTGTACTCGACATCAAAGAGTACGATATCATATTGGGAATGGACTGGCTCAGCGCCTGTCATGTAACGATCGACTGTACGGATAAGAGAGTTGTGTTTCGCCTACCTGGAGAAACAGAGTTTTCTTACTCGTGCGGCTCGGCGTTCCAAGGACCTATGGTAATATCGGCAGTTATAGCAAGGCACATGCTGTACTCGGGGTGTGAAGGCTTTCTCGCTTCTGTCCAAGACACTCGAATGAAGAGTGTAGGCTCAAATCAGACCGAAATTGTGGCAGAGTTTCCCGATGTGTTTCCGGACGAGATACCTGGGATGCCGCCGGATAGAGAAATTGAGTTCACAATTGACACCTTTTCGGATACTCGTCCGATATCTAAGGCGCCGTACAGGATGGCTCCGGCAGAATTGAAGGAACTAAAAGTGCAGCTACAAGAATTATTAGACCGAGGATACATTCGCCCAAGTGTATCTCCATGGGGAGCTCCAGTACTGTTTGTAAAGAAGAAGGATGGAACGATGCGGCTATGCATCGATTACAGAGAACTGAATAAGGCAACCATCCGCAACAAGTATCCTTTGCCAAGGATAGATGATCTATTCGATCAGCTACAAGGGGCGACCGTGTTTTCAAAAATTGATCTTCGTTCAGGATACCATCAGTTGAAGATCAGACCCGAAGATGTCCCTAAGTCAGCATTCCGTACGAGATACGGACACTATGAGTTTTTGGTCATGCCATTCGGCTTGACCAATGCTCCAGCAGCCTTTATGGATTTAATGAATAGAGTGTTTCGACCGTTCTTAGACAAGTTTGTTGTTGTATTCATCGATGACATCTTGATCTACTCAAAGGACAGGGAGACTCATGTCGAGCACTTGAGAGAAGTACTTCAGACGCTGCGGGACAACCAGCTCTATGCGAAGCTGAGCAAGTGCGAGTTTTGGATGGACATCGTGTCGTTCCTAGGACATGTTGTTTCGGCAGAAGGTGTTGCCGTCGAGCCAAAGAAGATTGAGGCAGTTGTGGACTGGAAGCAGCCTGCATCAGCTAGTGAAATACGGAGTTTCCTTGGTTTAGCCGGGTACTACCGTAGATTTGTGAAAGACTTCTCGAGAATCGCCTCGCCTTTGACTCGCCTGACTCAGAAGGGAGTCGTATTTAAGTGGACGGACGACTGTGAGAGTAGCTTTCAAGAACTCAAGCAGCGGCTCGTCACGGCCCCAATTTTAGCACTTCCGGAAGGCTCTGAGGGATTTCAGATCTACAGTGACGCGTCGGGACTTGGGTTGGGATGTGTTCTCATGCAACGTGGAAAGACAATATCTTATGCTTCGAGACAACTCAAACAGCATGAGAAGAATTACCCAACACATGATCTGGAACTGGCGGCGATTGTGTTCGCGTTGATATTGTGGCGACACTATCTCTATGGTGTGTCCTGCGAGATCTTCACGGATCACAAGAGCCTGAAGTATATATTCACACAAAAAGAATTGAATTTGAGGCAGCGGCGTTGGTTAGAATTGATCAAGGATTATGACTTGACAATCTCCTACACGCCGGGTAAAGGAAATGTGGTAGCTGATGCCTTGAGTCGGAAATTTGTTGGGTCCCTAACAATAGCAAAAGAGGTACTACGAGATCTTGAAGAGATGGGCATCGAGTTCTGGATTCGTCCACAGAATGTGCAGTTGGCTCAGTTACAACTTGAGCCGAGTCTCCAGGGAAGGATTAAGATTGCTCAGAAGGATGACCCGTTTCTGCAGAAGATACGCGAGTTGATTCTAGCAGGAAAGACGTCAGACTTTACCGTTGAAGATGACACTATTCGTGTCAAGGGAAGATTGTGCGTCCCTAAGGACGAGGATATCAGGAAGGAAATACTGACCGAGGCTCATTTCGTAAAGTATTCCTTGCATCCGGGAGGCACAAAAATGTATAAAGATCTACGCTCAACTTTTTGGTGGCATGGTATGAAGAAGGATGTGGCGCTATTTGTGTCACAATGCATGGATTGTCAGCGTGTGAAGGCCGAACACCAACGGCCAGGCGGAGAATTACAAAATTTGGCTATTCCACTGTAGAAGTGGGATCATATCTGTATGGATTTTATAGTCGGCTTGCCAAGAACTCAGAAGGGAAATGATGCGATTTGGGTTATCGTGGATAGATTAACCAAGTCGGCACATTTCATTCCAATAAAAGTTACATGGGGAGTAGAACGGTTGGCTCAGATTTACATAAATGAAATTGTTCGATTACATGGGGTGCCAGCTTCTATAGTATCGGATAGAGACGGAAGATTCTTGTCGCGATTTTGGATAAGTCTGCACTCGGCTATGGGCACAAAGTTAAACTTCGGTACGGCTTACCATCCGCAGACTGATGGTCAGACAGAGAGAGTAAACCAGATTCTTGAAGATATGTTGAGATTATGCGTGCTCGATTCGAAGACAAATTGGGACACACATCTCGCATTAGCAGAATTTGCCTATAACAACAGTTATCAGGCAAGTATTCAAATGGCCCCGTACGAAGCCTTATATGGACGGAAATGTCGATCACCAGTATGCTGGGATGAAGTAGGTGAACGGCAAGTGCTTGGACCGGAACTTGTGGAGCAGGCCGTCGAGAGAGTTCGCTTAATTCGAGAAAGACTTAGAGTTGCTCAAAGTCGACAGAAGAGTTATGCGGACGTACATCGACGACCTTTGGAATTCACAGCAGACGATCATGTCTTCTTGAAGGTCACACCCATGCGAGGTGTGATGCGGTTTGGAATGAAAGGAAAGCTAAGCCCGAGATTCGTTGGACCCTTCGAGATTTTGGAGAAGGTAGCCTCAGTGGCTTATCGACTTGCACTACCTCCGGCTCTGGCTGATGTGCACGATGTCTTCCATGTATCCCAACTGCAGAAGTACGTGCATGATCCAAGCCATGTAGTGAATTTCGATCAGCTACAGCTGAGCGCTGACCTATCCTACACTGAAGAGCCTGTCCAAATTTTGGACAGGAAAGTGAAAGTTTTGCGGAATCGGACAGTATCCCTGGTCAACGTGCTGTGGCGGAACCATGCTGTGGAGGAGTCGACATGGGAATTAGAGGAAGAGATGCGGGTGAAATATCCCTCGCTGTTTGATAATTTTGAGGTAGGACTTTTGCTTTAAGTTTCGAAGACGAAACTTTTTCTTAGTGGTATATTATGTAGTGTCCCGCTCCTAGCGGTTCACTATGTAAGGCTTGTGGCTTGGCTAACTCGGTCGGAACCGAGTATTGGGGAAACTTACCGTCGGCACCGAATCGATCACGGACAAGTGCATAAGAACCTTTCCAACTAATGGATTGGTTTCTCTTGAAATGCGTCCAAGAGTTTTCTCTGGATGTTTTGCTGCTGGTTTTGCTGCTTGGTTTTGATGGATGCTTTTCTGAATGATTTTCGATGATTTGATTCTTGCCCGTTTTCATCGATTTGCATAGCATTCATTCTTGAGAATTCTGAGAGAAGAGAACACAACGAGATGGATTATTAACCAAACTTTTGGTGTCAATGCAGACTGACGCGTGACGAAAGGCTAAGCGTACAAGTGTTCCTCTCTCTCTCGGCGATTCTCTAATTTGGTGAGTGTGGATCTCTGTGGTGGTATTGTCCCTCTCGCTATTCCTTCATGCCAACTAAATAATTGTCTTGCAACATCCGTTGATCGATATCAAGTTGCTAAATGCCACAAGTCAATACCACTAAGAAGCTAGAGATTGAATATAGAACATTGAAATGAATGCTAGTCCATAGAACATTGAAATGAATGCTAGTCCCATGAACATTGAAAAGAATTGATTACACTGTGAACAACATCGAGATTGTGCTTGACGTTTGAACATTGAATTGAGATAATTGATGCCTATGATGATGAGATATGAAATGTTGGGAATAAACATGTTGTGTAGAACTTAATATTCTATGCACACAATGTTTATCGAGTCGGACACACATTCGCATGACCATAGACGTACTTGTATACAAGGATTTCCTCGAACGGTACCTGCGGCGGTGGGATCGAGTCGGCCTAGGAGGAATTAGTGCTTTGGTAGCACGGTGTCGGAACCTTCATTCGGGCTCGCAACCTGGTGAATGGTCAACCGCATACCAATATGAAGTCCTATATGGCACGTCGACATGGTGCACAACCACCAGTGGTCATGTTGTAAGGATGTATGCTAATCAATGTCTTATGCAGGGGCAGTAAGTATATTATTATTATCCTGTATCTTATGCAGGAAAGCTGGATTCGGCCAATGGTAAAGTAAACATGGTTTATTCCATGTTACATTTATTGTGGTTTTCTCTGAATGTTTCCTGTCCCTTATAAGTTCATATCTTTAAAATGCTTGTCATTAATAAAATATTGGTTTAGCTGAGTGGGACAACGGGGCTCACCAGCGCATTGTTATAATGTGCTGACCCCTCCTCCACAGGTACTGGAGAAGGCTCGGGCGCACATCGCAATTAAAGCTTTCTGAACTGCTGTTTCCTTTCAAGTTGTTTTTTCCCTAAAGACGCACAAAGTATTGCGGAGATTTCAAAGATAGCTGCTTACATTTCAAAGTACTAAAGGGGCATGATGTATGGAACGGGAAATTATTTCATGGCAGCCTATCAGTTGTACTTCTTTTCATGAATCAATGTAGCCGAAATGGCATTTCAAATATTATCGAGAAAAGTTGTATTCTGACTACAATTATGAATAAAATGAGTATTTCTTCTTCCTATATTGTGTCTCAATGTTTCCGCAACTGTGGCTTATATTTTCAAATGTTTCAAAGTGATATAAATGTGCATGTTCTAGCCTTGTACAAGTGCAACTCCAGACTTGTACGACATCACGCCTTAGCGAGGACGATCGATTCGGCATGAATCGTAGCAAAGCGAGCGATTCCCGAATCGGGGCGTGACACCGTGTGTGGACTCTTTGGTGCCAAGGAAGCAATATAAAGGATTTAGCAGTTCACTACACGCACTCGTTCTATGACACGACTCAAGTAAGGTACTGACGAGAAACTCCAAATGTGAAACACAAGACCAAAACATGAACATGGCTATAAACAATAAAAACAACTCCACAGAAAATAACACGAAGAAGCACATGTCCATAAATAATCTAAAAGCTGGAAACTGAAATAAAATGCATGTAAATAAAACTGTAGAGGGAGGCAAGGTATACTTGCCTGGAGGTTGCACGCAGATCCAACAAATATATAATCAACTGGTAAGCCATACAGCCCAAGTCATCACAACTGTCTCCAAAAGCTGAAACAAACAATGCCAACGTTCTCAGAATAGTCAAATTAGCTAGGATTATCTCTCCTTAAGTCCAATTCTGGACACAGGGGCAAAACGGTAATTTCGGACAAAAACGGTGTCCGCCGTTGGACCCGCTTTGCACCGAAAAGCGTGCCAAGGTCAATGGTCTCTAAAGTCGTCAAACTACATGTCTGCGGATTCGGTTTTCCGATACAAAAATCGCCCGTTGAGTGGGACCGTGGGGCCCGCAAAACGACGTTCGATTCGACTATCTCAGATTTGGACCAAACTTGGCATGCAGGACCATAAAAATGATACGGTCCTGATGGCGTAAGTTTCGTCTCGACCTGACGAGCGTGCACAAAGTAATTGAAGAATTTGCAAAGTGCACGATACAGTGAATTTCGACGGATACGCATCAAATTCGTCCCGCACACGCGACCAATTTGAATTCCGCCAAAGCCCACACGACCACAAAGCTGTTACGCACCTTTCGATACTTACGGTGCGCGACCACGTCGCCCGGAATGGCGGAACGCACGTCGCGTGGATGGTTTTCTAGTTTTGAAAACTGTTTTAAAATATGTTTTTCTCAAACTTTGAAAACTGATTTCTTTGCACACAGCTGATAAAATTCGAAACTACAAATTAGGTTATAAAGCCCTACGTGTTGTTTAAAAATTTGTTCAAATAGATTTTCGAAATCGGGCATGGTTTGGGATAAAAGTGGCCGCGAACTAGGGTATTTGGACTGATTTGGGTATCCTGTTTCGACAGGTTTTTTATCGATTTCGACTCAGTTTTTTTTCGAATCTGGATCGAATCCACACAAACTAGCTAGGTGGATTCCTAGGTGGTTATGTTGGCTTCTAAACGAATCAATTGGTTCGAGTTTTGGTCGAGTAACGAAGAAGAAAACAGAGTGTGAAGGTGGGATACCTGCGACTGTCGCTGTTGGTGTTCTGCTGATGCTCGCGCGCTCCAGCGTTCGGCCGGCCGGCTCCGGCGCACGGCGACGACGCTGGGCGGCCCAGGGTGGGTCGCCAGGGAGTGGTGGCGGCGTCGATTTATGTTTAGGGTTCTCGAAGTTCATTAATATCGAACTCTCGACCTATCTACAGTTCGTTATATATATATATATATATCAATCTTCGGTTTGGATGTATACTGTTGGTCGAAAGAGCCCCTGGCTCTCGGGCTGGAACAGAGCCTCTGGCTCTCGGGCTGGGCCTGCCAGCCTGGGCTCGGGCTGGGTGTTTCTACTCTTTTTTTATATTTTCTTTTTCTTCTTCTATTAATACCTATATATATATATATATATATATATATATATATATATATATATATATATATATATATATATATATTTATTTCTATTTTCTTTTTCTTCTTCTATTAATACCTATATACATATACATGTATATATATATATATATATATATATATATATATATATATATATATATATATATATATATATATATATATATATATATATATATATATATATATATATATACTCGTATATTTATTTATATTATTTATATAATATACTCGTATATATATATATATATATATATACTCGTATATTTATTTACCATATATATATATATATATATATATATATATATATATATATATATATATATATATATATATATATATATATATATATATATATATATATTTATATATATATATATTTATATATATACATAAAAAAATATTTAAAAAAATATTTATATATATATACATATTCACAGATGTAATATATATTTATATGTACATATACGTACACACGTATTTAATATATATATATATATATATATATATATATATATATATATATATATATATATATATATATATATATATATATATATATATATATATATATATACATATTCACATATGTATATATATAATATATTTATATACACATATACAATATTTATGTATACATACACCAGCACATATATATAATTATATATTTACATATACATATAACCAAATAATATTTATATACATAATTTATATACATAAATTATATCTATAAATTATATCTATATATGTATATATACATATAACAAAATAATATTTATTTGATAAAATAATATTACCAAATAATATTATTAATAATAACCTCAATAACACTGGCAATAAAATAATAATAATAATAGTAAGAACGAAATTTAATAAACCAGTAAGGGTGTATATACCTTTACGTATAGTCTAATAATATTGTCCTATTTTTAAGATACAATATTCAATAAAATATTTAATAAATGTATAAGACTCATTTATACAATCTACTACTAAAACATTAAATAAAATACAACTATACATGTACACAATACATATCTACACGGACGTCTCTGGATGCACCTACCTGACTACGTAGGCTTAGGCTCGGTTCGGGTGCAGTCCGAACTAACTTGGTACAGCCGAGTCACCTAAAAGTCAAATAATATTAATAATAAATAATCAAAATATTTATGGTGGCCATGTCGTAACTTGGCCTGGTTTTCCTAGTTTGGACACACTTATGGCTGGGTCTTCCTCTACCATGGCTAAACACTAGTCAAGGCACGCCACTGCACTATCCGTGCCATGATTCCTAATCGTCTTGTACTTCAAAAATCTACCATTGCTAAAGATCAGCTACCGTAATAATTAACTAAATAATTATTTATGAAAATCAAAAAAATCACCATTTAAATCAAATAAATAATATATATAAAAAAATATTTTCAAAAATTTTCGGAAAGGGGAGCTACAACAACAACGGGCACCCAACTGCCTCTTGTACACGGCGTATTATATGAATATGTTGACGACTACTCCCTTCGAAATATCGGGAGGAAATGACAATGAAACTCACCAGAAGATGACAACGATGAGGTTGGCATGGGCTAAGGAGTTGCTTTCAAGCAAATATGTAACACGAACCAAGCAATGACATTGTAAAACAATAATGTAATTATGATGTCATTGGGTGAGGAACTTCTCTCTTTTATAAGCTCTGCTTTTATAATAAAATCATTTTTGAATTACATTTACATTGTCAAAACCACGAAAAGTTTGAGGATTCTATTCTCCGTTTATCTTGAAACGGAGAATAACTTTCCCGTTTAAATTAAATCGTTTGAGGATTCTATTCACCGTTTATTTCGGAACGGATAATAACATTCTCCGTCTGTCTTGAAACAGAGAATAACATTTCCAATGGTAAAACACATTAAAATGTTCATTCTCCGTTTTTTTTAAACGAAGAATGACGTTCTCCGTGTCTTTTGAAACAGAGAATGTTATTCTTCGTTTAGTTTGAAAAGGAGAATGAAGATGAGCTTGATGAGAATATGACGAGGTTGGTATGGGCTAAGAAGACTACAATAATGAGGTTGGTATGGGCTAAGAATTAGATTTCAAGAGAACTTCTGTCTTTTATAATGTCTGCTCTGATCTGTCTTTTATAATACTTGAAACAGAGAATTGGTAAAACACATTAAAATGTTCATTCTCCGTTTTTTATAAACGGAGAATGACGTTCTCCGTGTCTTTTGAAACGGAGAATGTTATTCTCCGTTTAGTTTGAAAAGGAGAATGAAGATGAGCTTGATAAGAATATGACGAGGTTGGTATGGGCTAAGAAGACTACAATGATGTGGTTAGTATGGGCTAAGAATTAGATTTCAGGAGAACTTCTGTCTTTTATAATGTCTGCTCTGATCTGTCTTTTATAATAAAATCATTTTTGAGTTACATTTACATTGTGAAAACCACGAAAAGTTTGACTTTTTGAGTTACATTTACATTATGAAAGTCTGAAATACTACATAAAATCCTACTATCAAGAAAAAAGTTGAATGTGAGCTGCGTGCGGGCATCGCAGAGCAATTGAACTCCTTGAGGCAAATCACTTCATCGTGCATCGTCAGAGCAATGGAACTCCCTGAACAAAGGAACTCCGTGCATAGTCAGAGCAATGGAACTCTATGAACAAAGGAACTCCGTGCATAGTCAGAGCGAATCAAAGTGCGAGCGCTTCGACAGAGTGTGGGTTGGCAATAAATCCAAATCCAGGCACATCTCAGTCTTCTGAAGGACTTCACCACCAAAGCTTCTTCAACCAAAATCCTGCGGCTCTTCCAGTAACTAACAGGAAAGAATCTTGCCAAGGTGGAGGATCGGTAGAGTGCATCTCCAGGATGAAGAAGGATGCCTTTACAAGGTGCTCTGCCCCAAGGAATTCCTTTGCAAGGTCCTTTGCTCTTAAGGAATTCCTTTGCATCTGTTCCTGTACCTCAAGGAATTCATCTTGCTCTTGCTCTAACGATGTACGATGAAGTGATTTGTCTCAAGGAGTCATCCAAAGGTTCCCATGCTCTGACGAAACACGATGAAGTGATTTGCCTCAAGGAATTCAATTGAAAGCTTCGACTGTGAAGGAGGAGTGTTGTTCTCCGTCGTCTTTCAGTTCGTATCCACGTGGTAGATGTTCTTCATCGTGCATCGTCAGAGCATAGGAACCGTTGGATGACTCCTTGAGGCAAGTCACTTCATCGTGTATCCTCCGAACAAAGGAACTCACTGAGGCAAAGGAATTCCTTGAGGCAGAGCACCGTGCAAAGGCATCCTTCTTCATCATGGAACACGTCGAAGAAATAAACTCCTTGCGGTAAAGGAATACCGTGCATAGTCTGAGCCCATCAACGTGCGGGCGCTTCGACAGAGCGTGGAACGATAATAAATCCAAACCCAGGCACATCTCAGTCTTCTGAAGGACTTCACCACCGTGCATCATCGGACCAATGGAACATGTCGAAGAAATGAACTCCTGGCGGCAAAGGAACACCGTGCATAGTCCGAGCCAATCAACATGCGGGCGCTTCGACAGAGCGTGGGTTGGCAATAAATCCAAACCCAGGCACATCTCAATCTTCTAAAGGACTTTACCACCAAAGCTTCTTCGAACGAGGAGATCGACAACCAAGAGGAAAGCGTCTTGCCAAGGCGAAAGATCGGTAGAGTCCATCTCCACAAGAAAAGCTAAGTGAGACGAGAACAAACTCTCCCTATACTACTGCCATTTATAGGCATGGAACAACTCGGACTCATGCGCCAAGTGGCAGCCACTTCGAATTCAATTCAATTAATTTCCATCAATACCACTGCATCTGCCCCTTCTCAAGTAAAGCTAAGTAAGACTAGAACAAACTCTCCCAACTACTGCCATTTATATGCCATTAATACCAATGAATCTGCCCCTTCGAATTCTGCCAACTTTGATACCCCCTACTGTATCAAAGTTTTATTCTTGATACAGTAGGGGGTATCAAAGTTTTGATACCCCCTATGTATGACATATGGGCCCTTCCTGCTTTATAAAATGTGTACACACATATATATACACATAAATTTTGAGAGGGCCCACATGTCATACATAGGGGGTATCAAAACTTTGATACCCCTTACTGTATCAAAGTTTTGATACCCCCTATGTATGGCATGTGGGCCCCTCATGCTTTGTAAAACGTGTAAACATATATATATACACATAAATTTTGAGATGGCCCAACATGTCATACATAGGGGGTCTCAAAACTTTGTCATGGCCCAACATGTCATACCCCCTACTGTATCAATGTTTCTCTCTTGTATCAAAGTTTTTTCCCTTTTAAATGGGCCCCATACATAACTTACAAAAAAAGTATAAATAAAACAAAATTTTGTTATAGTCAAGATTTGAACCAATGACCTCTTAAATACAAGTCTAGCATTGTAACCACGACACCACAATAGCATTCTCCGTGTTTTATTAAACGAAGAATAGAATTCTCCGTTTTGAATTACACGGAGAATAGCATTCCCAGTGTTAAAAACACATTAGAATGTTCATTCTCCGTTTTAATTTGAAACGGAGAATTATATTCTCCGTTTCATTTGTAACGGAGAATTATATTCTCCGTTTTGAACTGCACGGAGAATGCCGTTCCCAGTATTAAAACGATTGAGGATTCTATTCGTCGTTTAATTTGGAACGGAGAACGGCATTCTCCGTTTAATTTGAAACAGAGAATAAGATTTCCAGTGTTAAAAACACATTAGAATGTTCATTCTCCATTTTAATTTGAAACGGAGAATGATATTCTCCGTGTCATTTGAAACGGAGAATGATATTCTCCGTTTTGAACTGCACGGAGAACATATTTTCTCCATCTTTGATATTCTCCGTTTTGAACTTGGAATTTGATATTCTCCATTTTTATCTAATTGTCTTCTCAAACTTTTGCATTAGAGAACATATTTTTTTATCTAATTGTCTTGTGTGAATGACATCTTGCCACACAAGAAAGACATTGTCTTAAGTCAACGACGTTTCATTTTATTCCATTTTCTCTTTGTCGCTATTTCGCTTTCGTACTTTACAATTACGAAAATCGTGACCCAATTTTTTACAAACTCTACATACTCTAGGCTTCGGGATAGGCTGACTTTCTGTAGGCTGGCTTGATTTCCCTTGAGAAGGCCTTCCTTTTGTTGCTACCGGATTTGGCTCTTTTAAAGCTTCATGCACTCCATGAACTGCATCAGCTACCATTTGTTCTTCTTCACCAATATCGGTCACTATTTCTTTCAACTCCATAAGAACAGACGACATCAACTCCTTTCCCCTCTCTTGAATTTTGCTTAATTTTTTACAATAGTATGTAAACAGATTAACTTGTTCATTAATACCACCATACCTTCTGCTCTCAATACTGTATGGGTTGATGAATCTTCTTTCTGAGCCAGGTCCGGAGAGATAACTCTCTTTGCAATCCTTGAGCCAACGAGATTTTATCAAGTTCTTTAGAATATCTCCAATTTACAATCTCTTCATTGCTAAAAAAATATGCCTACAAGGAATCCCCTTGGTCTCCATCCACAAGCATTCACAATTTATGATGTTGTCGGCCGGATCAAATGTAACCTTCCGGTTGACACTGTTTGGCGACATATACTTTTGGACAGTTCAAACTTCTGCCTCTCTTATGATGTGATGATGGAGAACAGTATATGCATCAGAACATGATTTCCTTTCTTACATCTATAAACACCATTTTAGTGTAAATTGCGGCAAATTATCTTCTATTACGGCCATGCTAGTTTGATTCACAACTGGTGTTGAGAGTTTATCAGTGACATGCTTACCCATCTGGCCGTAACGTAAGGCTGCCAAACCGTAGTCACTATTTTGAAGGGCCTTCCATAGTGGCACCTTCTCATTCAAAAACCTTTTCAGAAATGCGTTCATAGATTCACATCTATTTGTTGCAGTAGAACCGCCAAAATAATTTTCACGTAGGAATGTGTCCGCCCATCGCTCCCTCGTTCTGTACAATGCAGTGATCCACTCATTATTCTCTACATTATAATCTGTTAGCATCTGCTGCCAACAATTTTCAAATTCTTCGACTGAATAGTACCTGTTTAGAAAACATGGACAGTAACTAAAGTTGTGATATTGTAACAACAACATACTTCAAAGTAAAGTAGCAAGTGTGCGATGTACCTTTTAATCAGAAGACTCAGTTTATTGTGAAAACCCTCTCGGTGTACATGTTTGGCAGCATTGTTTAGGATATGCCATGAGCACGTTCGATGAACTACACTGGGCATTAAATTCTCAATTGCTTTATTCATGGATCTGCAACCATCCGTGAGAACTGTCACTGGTAATTTGCCATTCATACACTCTAGGAATTTTTCTAGAACCCAAGAATATGTCTCTGCAGTCTCATTATGGATCATTGCAAACCCAAACACACAAGTCATCGCATGATAGTTTGTACCCACTAGAACCACCAACGGCATTTGACTTCTATTTGTTTTATATGTAGAATCGAATGCTAGTGAATCTCCAAATAATTCGTAATCGAATCGACATGTACCGTCAGCCCAAAAGAGATGGGTCAATCTGGAATCTTTGTCTACCTTGTACGCGTAGAAGAAATATGGGTCACTGCCCTCCTTAGATTGAAGAAATGTAAGTGTTGCCGTAGCATGAACATCGTCTAGTGCTCTACTATCTTGAGCTAGAGCGTTGTATAAATCCTTTCTCGTCCATCCAACCTTATCCCAACCACCTTTCTTCTGGACAATTAAATTCAATATCTGTCCAGTTCCCATCCCTGATTGCTTCATAAGATTAATTTCTTCCAACTCTGCGGGTGATATCGTACGATGGGATCTCAAAAAAACTGTTTCATAATCATTCGCCAGGATATGGTTGTGATGTACATGAAATTTTTTGACGAACCACATCTTTGTTTTATCGGTGTACCCAATACGAAAAATTGCTTTACAACCACTTCTGCTTTCACTTCTTGGCTCACGAACCCTGTTAGGAGCTTCTTTGTATTTCTTGTGTCTGAATCCCGCATTCGAACAACACCAACTACGGACCATCACCATCCCAGATTTGTTTTTCTTTACCTCGTTCTTTCTAATACTGAAACCATATGCTTTTGAATATATCCGGTAGAATGTCTCTGCTTCTTCAATAGAGTTGAACTGTAGGCCAACAATATCTTCTTCTAAGAGATATTTTGGATCTTTGTTAATGTTGGCAGACTGCAATATTTTTTTCATCGTCGCTGCATTGAAATCCAATGGAGATTCACCGTCGTCCCTAATAATAGAATAAAACAAAATAAACATGAGAAATAGATGTAAAAATATAATGCATTTCTTAAATCCATTAGAAAGGGTGATGCGAAATAACATTTCGTTGTTTGCGTTGATGTCGTCGTCGTCGTTATGATGTATTCTTCCATTGTTTTCTTCATCTTGTTCTTTAATGTCTCCTAAGTTAACATCTTCCAAACTTTGCTCATCATCCAAATTATCTGACAGTCCTCTTGAAAGGAAGCTTTCTTCATCGACTAAATCTTCCACACGACGATCACTTTCTCCATGTGACGTCGACATTGAAGAAAATAGAGTGTGTTAGAAACCAGCAGAAGAAACGAAGGACAAGAAACAATACAAGAAGAAAGAGTAATGCTATATTCGTACCTCCAAATTGTCCCTCTAATATATAGCCCTCCCATCTGATGTGGCATGTTAAATAATAGTGTGTGTCATCTGACATGACTGATGACATGGCAAATTTTAATCCAAAAGGTTAACTACCCAATTTTCTCCATAATAATTTAACGTTAATATCAATGTTAATTTAATGTTAATATTAATTTATGTTAATATTAATGTTAAGGTTAATGTTAATATTAATATTAATATTATTGTTAATGTTAACGATAATATTAATATTAATGTTAATGTTAATGCTAATATTAACTTTAATGTTAATTTTTATTTTTAGTTTTATTTAAAAAAATTGCCATGTCAGCTGCCAGATCAACGTATCACGTCAGCTGCCACGTAAGGATGGACAGTTTGAAAGTGTAATTTGGAGGTACAAAAAGCATTATTCAGGAAGAAACAACTTCCAGCAACGCAACAACACAACCTTTTCGTCTTTCTTGTAACTCTGCCACGTGGCCCTCTTTTGATGGCTCACAAAAAATCTTGAGTGATTCTAGGAGCAAGCATAATTTTAAGGAAACAACTTCAAACAACACAACTTTCTCGTCTTCTGGGTACATATATTATTAAATTGTGTAGCTAATAACGCATGAGGAAGCATGCAACAGAAATCTCCACGTGGCCCTCTTCTGTAGGATAACGCATGCAGCAACATTTAATGCTACGAAACCCTATTGTCTTGTTATGTGTTGTGTATCCTATGTGGCATGAGGCAGAAGACAATAACTTGTATAGGCGGCTATATTCACAAATGACAATAAGTTTAAAAAGTCATCTCCAATGCAAAAAAGTATTGAGAAGACAATACAAAGTAATTTTTTACAACTTCCAAGACAACTTTTACTCTTCTAATGATATGGTATCAGTGTTTATTATTAAATTGTGTAGGATAACGCATACAGAGCATTTAATGCTACGGGATCTGTTGTATAAGGAACACAACCTGTGAGAGAGAACCCGAGAGAGAGAGAGAGAGAGAGAGAGAGAGAGAGGAGAGAGAGAGAGAGAGAGAGAAGAGAGAGTGTGGGAGATGGGATAAAGAGGAAGGATCGAGCTCGACCAGATTTTAAACTTACAATTCAATTTTTGGTTATCATTACTAATAACTAGTTCGCACGTACGAGTTTAGACGAACACTAACCGAGCCCCGAGCAACGTGACATCAGCTAGCTAGGTTTCTAATACCGTGTCATTCCTGTTAATTTAAAATTTACAATATTATTAAAACTAATATTAATACTAAAATTTAAAATAGTTTTTTATTTAACATTTACTTCAAACTAGTTAAAGTTAAAATTGCATTCTTTTTTATTTAAAATGTAATTGGAACTACAACTAATATTAACATTCGCTTGTCCCGTAGTTTAAGTCGTATTTCACTACTTCTTGCTTAAGTCTATGCACCCAAAGAACTTGATTGTTCAAGTCGAACGCGTGCACAGCACGTTCCCTCGATGCAAGGCTTGATATAGCCCTTGTTTGTCAAGTCGTTGCACGAACACATTAGAAAAGAGTTTTGTTGGGCTATCAAAGTATAGCAAGCACCGTCCCGTGTCACGTGCATTTGTTAAGCAGTAAAAGGGTGTGAAGGCCACTGGCAATGTCAAGCCATCACGGACTATAGCTGGGTTAGACGATGACCCTTTTGCTGCGGGCCGAATCGGTCCCTTGGCCTAGGAATGGATTGGTTGAAGGAGCAATACACAAGAATAGACTGCCATATTGGCATGATTATTTTTGGTATTCCCGGTGAGGCAGAGTTTTCATTTTCCGGTGAGGCAGAGTTTTCACCATCGACTTGATTCCAGGGACGGCACCAGGATCGGAGAGAGTCTACATGATGGCACCTTCAAAGTTGGAAATCTTGTACAAGATGATTGAAGAACTCAGAACCAAAGGATTCATTCGTGCTAGTGGATCGCCTTGGGGAGCATCGATGCTTCTTGTGAAGAAGAAGGATGGTACGTCAAGATTACGTGTTGATTATCGTACATTGATGACTTATTTGATCAGCTCAAGGGAGCGGCTGTATTCTCGAATATTGACTTGCGGTCATGAGGGTACCATCAGATCAGAGTCAGAGAGAAAGTCATCCAGAAGACATCATTTAGATCGAGGTATGGACATTGGGATTTTCTTGTTATGCTATTTGGAGCGACTAGTGTGCCAGCCGTATTCATGAACCCCATGAATCGTATCTTAATGCACTATTTGGATCAGTTCGTGATAGTGTTTATAGACGACATCTTAGTTTATAGCTGTAGTGCCCCGTCCCTACATCGTGTCCCGTACTCCGTCCACAGGGTACGCGAGAAAGGAACAATGTCGCTATCGATTCGGTCGGGACTGATAGGTCAGGATCGATTGACTCGATCGAACAGGAACGGTTGAATTAAGATCCATTCTCTCGCCTGAAGTAAACTCAAGGTGAGTGGCTGACCCTCCTCTTCTCGACCCCCTTCCTAGGTAAATCGATAATGTTGTTGCGAATGAAAGGATAAATGCAAGGGCACAAACACGGGAAAGGGATTGAGTTTTCAAAGATAATGTAGGCTATGTCTTAATAACTAAAAGGAAAATATGTCTTCGCACGGTTATGGACAACTTATCGACAAGGCGGTAGTTTTCTCGATCAGCAACCCGGGGCCACGGGACCGTTTCGACCTAGGAGGAAACAGTGTATAGTCGTGCATAAGATTTCAGCACAGGTTAAGCGAGGACTTGCATTAGAGCTAGCTACTTGCGTTGAAAGGACCCCGATTGACAAACCTATACATCCAGGATGGCTTGTGATGCCAGTGACGTCGAAGAGGGACGAAGCGAAGGAGGTCAGCCACTCGCCTTAGACTTGCTTCAAGCGAGCGACTGGTTGGCTGCGCTGACGTCGCCTACGTGATCACCTGCAACCCGCTGAATATGGGACTTGGTTCCAGAGAAGCCATTCCATAACGTGGAATGGATCTTAATTTAACCGTTCCCGTTCGATCGACCCGGCCGATTCTGACCTATCGGTTCCAACCGAATCGGTAGCGACATTGTTTCTTTCTCGCGCACCCTATCACGACCCACACCCGGAGTAAGCGCATGAGTGCGTGACAGCGTCCCAGCCTACACCGTAGAAACGACGTATAAAGCTGTCTAGTTCTTCTATCTAACAACAGTTATAATATCAAAACCTGTCGAGAACGGTCAACTCCGAATGAAGGACAAACAATGTCAATATAATATACTCAATAAGCTATGATATTGTTGCGACCGTCCAGTGTTGGTATTTATGTATGGTATTTATGGTGCACATCATCTTAATTCAACCGAGTAGTTCAAAGGAGGGAATTATGTATAGTATTTACGGTGCATATCATTAGGACGGGTTGCGATCGTCCAGTGTTGTGATAAGCTATGATATCAGTAAGTTTGGGATCCTTCGGATATTGGGCTAGCAACCCGTATCGAAGCGATCATAGTCTTACACATAAGGATGCCAAAGATGCATTACGGTGCGAAATACCGTGACCTTCATATAGATAGGGCCGGTGGGCTGAGATTAGCGCTGGGTGCAGGCGCAGGGCCTGCCACCCTTATGCATATGTTTAAGTTTACGGTTGGTTGGTTGAGTGAAATGATATGATTTTTTATGTAAAGTTCTAACCTTGCAGGCTAGGCGAAATGGGACATAGATGAGCACGATCACTATGTTTATATTAAGATTATGTCTAACTGTATCTGCCGCAGGGACACGGTAGTGGACAAGTTTAGGATATGTTCGGCTCGAGGCGGGGATCGGCTTGGACGTGCCGAGGCATGGAGTCCTTAGCGTTCAAGAGGAGCTACCGCATTGGCGTTCGGACTTGCGACATGGAGATGTTCAGCCGAAGACTACTTGTTGGCTATAAAAAGACATAATGTATGGAACAATGTACTCCTTTGTGAGCTAGAGAGATCATGAGCGTTGTAGCCAATTGGCATGTTAAGTTGGGCTAGTCAGAGCCATTGTAACCTTCAGCTCATTATCAATAAAAGAGATTCTTGTTGTATACTATGTTTTCCTTCCGCTGCTTATGTTATCAATTTGAGCTATAAACACTATTGTGAATCTGTTATCTTGCGTTGCACGAGCGCAACTCCAGGCTAGTGCGGCATCACGCCCCAGCAAGGACGATGATTCGGGTGAAAACTTGATAATGATGAAGACGGTAACTCGGTCGACAATCGTAAGTATCGAGGTATGATCGAAAAAATTTAACAGTAGCATTAATATTAAATCTACATTGGCTTTTTTGTTAATTTAAAATTTACAATATAATTAAAACTAATATTACGAAAATGCTATTTGCTCTCAAAAAATTTGGGTGATACCATCTTCCATTATGTGACATATGACATGGTTGCTAACATGACAATTGACATGGCAAAATTTAACAATAAAATTAATATTAAAATTAACACTAATAGTAAATAAATAATTTAATATTAAATTAGCATTAACATTAATATTAACATTAATATTAATATTAACATTAACATTAACATTAGCATTAACATTAACATTAATATTAATATTAATATTGACATTAACATTAATATTAACATTAAAAAAATTTGGATAATTAATTTTTGGGGTTAAAATTTGCCATGTCAGCTGTTATGTCATCTGCCATGTCAGATGCCACATAATGGGAGATGGCATCACCCAAATATGTTAGGAGCCCAAACGACTAATTGCTAATATTAATTGTAACTCCACCTCCCACTTTTCTTGAGGTTTTCTTAAAAGTTTTCTATAAAGAATTTTAGTAACAAGTTTTATTTAAAAAAAAAAAATGTATGTAGAATTATAAATAGCTTTTGAATAAATAATATGTTATTTAATTTTGGAGGGAAGTTTTGGAGAAGGAATTTGATTTTTAAAAGGTTGTGGTAACCAACTACAAGTGGTCCCACATTTATAACTAATTTCTAACAAGATTCTGTTATTTTACAATTTGTGAAAAGGATGGGGGCTCTTTTGAATAAAGGCCACAGAGTGGGGGGGGTTATCTGTTAATTTACCAATCCTTTGATTACACTGGAGAGAGAGAATTATTTTTTCACTCTCGAAATTCTGAGCTCACTCTCCATTCTTCTCTTCCCCAATTTCCCAAATGATCATCGAGCCCTAACCCTAATCCTCCCCGACGGCGGAAAGAAGGAGATGATGACGGCGACCGACTCATCTCCGACGACTGAAGGCGAAGCCCTCGCTTCAGCGGTGTCTTCCTCCGCCGCAGCGCTCCCGGCATCGCGTGTCTCCGACCGGCGACAAGCTCCACCTCTCCACCGTGGTGATCTCCCCAGTGGCGCTCCGTTCCTCTCTGACGATGGCGACCAGTCTTCCTTCCGCCGGCGGTCCAGTACCTCTCCGATCGACGTCGACGGCATGAATTAGGCGATTAGGAACTTCGGATCGATCTTCCGTTCTGAGGTCTCTCAGGGGCACGAGCAGGCCGTCTTCTCCGGTGGTCCTTCACCGCGATTTCATCGCCGACAACAGGTGAGTTTTTGTCAGAAATTCTGTGTCGAATATATTGAACTCGGAATTCGTCAATTCAATTTTTGGAAGAGCGGATCTGATCGTGATCGTTCGGGTTCAGATCTGGTCGATAATTTCTGTCACACTTCCTCAGTGTTTCATCTTTGAAGAATCAACAACTCATTCTCGGTGAGTAATTTCTGGACGTTTTGTCAATAATGAGCCTCTTGATAGTTTTGGGTCGGAGCATTTTTGGATCTGATTCTTTCGTTTCCTGCGAGACACGTGATGCAGAAACACTAGCTTGCACCAGGACACGAGGAGCTGTGTCCAACCTCGTGAACGAGTCTTTATTCCGATTGCAACTATTCTCAGGTAATGCTCTATCCTCCTTATTGCTAGAAGAAATTCTTTTGTACCTAGATTTGATTGGGAAGGGGTCGGGATGCAGGGTGTTGGTGATTTGTGTCCGACATTAGTTCGTGTCTGTTTCGGTTGGTGCTCGTGTGAGTGTCAGTAGCTGTGGGTTGGCTGAGATAGGTGCAGGAGAACAAGGTATAGCAGTTCATGAAGTATGGCGTGGCCAGGTTCGGTTTGGGATAAGTGTGGTGTTCACGTGTGCATTGCTGGCTTGCTGTACAGACCATGTGCGTGTCCGAGACCATTCGTGTCGTGTCCGTGTGCCAGCTTGTGTTTTGAAGTCCTGTAGCTGTGTCCAATTGCTGATCAACCGTGTCCAGACTGCATGTGCGTGTTCAGGTGCTGTTGTGACCATATCCAGAAGCTCTGATGTCGGGTGTCAACATTTGGTGTGCATTGTCGAGTTAGTCCCAAATAGTTTTGATGATTCTGGAGGATAGGAAATTTATTTTGTGTAAAGCCTGGCTATGTTGGTTTTTTTCTTTTAACTTTTGAATTAGCTTGGGGTTCCAGATTCGATTACATACCTTATTTAGCTGATTAAACTTGTACCTTGATTTCAAAAGTTTTCCAAACTCTAATTTGAATTATTTTCCTTCTGACTATTTTCAATTGAAATATTGAACTGGATGAATCTTGAAATCTTGTGTCTCTTTATTTTGTTTGGTTTGGCGGATTGGAAATTGATTTGGCTGAAAAGAATGGCAACTTATATGTAGGTTGCTAAATTGTAGAGTGACCTAGTGTTGGTGTGGTATGATCTCAGAAGGAGCTAACTGTTGTTTAGAAGTTGAGTATTGTTAAGTTTCTGGAGTCCTCAGGAGACTTGTATATTATTTACTAACCTATGTATTGTATTCACTTAGAATTGGTTGATCAGACTATATTTTGAACTGGGAGTTGAGTTTGTTTGGGTCTATATAGAGAGTTCCTTGTCTGTGTGAGTGTATTTTGTAAGTCAAGTACATGAAGCTGGGCTTGGCTTTTGGAGTAAACTATCTTCCATTCTATTAAATGTACCTGTCGGCCTGGACTAAAGCCTTGAGTTGCATACATGACCAGTTGTTGCTTGGCATGATGACTTGCTAAACTGTGAAATAAAGCTCAGTTAGAAACGAGTTTGAACCCAACAGTCCTGACTCATTTTGATGGGCAATTATTTTTGAAGATAGTATAAGTGGATGAAGCTAACTGGTTGATGGGTTTATGCTTGTTGGGATAGCCTGTATACATATTTTTCTGAAATTGGTCTTGTATATTTTCATTAATTAGCTTTTAGGCTTGGGCTAAGTTATATTATCTTGTTCTTATGCAAATTCTATTATTTTCTTGTCATTATGAGATTTTGTCAAGATTATTAACATGTATCTATTTTTCTAAATATTAATTTCTATAAAATTGTACTAAAATGTATAGAGATTTCCAAGTATCATTTGCTATAGATTTTTTACTAAAAAGATAATTCCTACCTGTTAAACAATTATAATCATTTTAATGCTCTAATAGAACTATACTAAACTAATAACTAGTTCTATTGTAGCTAGTAAATAATTAGTTATATACATAAATGGTTAACTAACTTATTAGTAGAAATTCTCTATAGTTAGTTTACAAGTTAGAATAATAGTGGACTATGTTCACTAGCTTAAATGGTTAGCAATTTAGATTGAGTTGTTGTTGAGTAGAACATAACCAACTTGTAACCAAAACAGGAGGACATCCAGCTCCACTCATTACCCTTGATTCCCGGAGCAAGGCAAGTACATTCTACGGTTTTGTTCAGTGCATTATTTTCTTGTTCTTCATTGCTGACACACTGCGACACGTTCATGTTCTTTCTGGCTTGTTCTTTCATGATCTTACTTGTATCTTGGGGTGGGGAAATACTCTAGATATGTGGCCAAACCCGGTTACTTATTCATGATCTTATTAGCTTAGGCCTCGCACAGTGCACGCGGGCCCTAAGCCGTACCATTACATGATCTTCCAGGATCTTTCATGATCTTTCAGGATCTTTCATGTTCTTTCATGATCTTACCCATAGCCGGTCACATATCTAAGTAGTATTTCAAACATAGTACACATGTTCAGGATTTTGATCTTACATTAGTTTCCACTGATCCTGATCTTGATAGCCATAGTCGTGATCTTTACTGCATCTTTATTTAGTCGTGATCTTTATTGCATCTTACATAGTCGTGATCTTTACTTGTATCTTTACAGCAGTATTTCATGTTCTTCCTGTTCTTTACACACTTGTTCTTTCCTGTTCTTCAGCATATACTTTCCATATATCATGATGTTATTGTTCATTACCTAGAACTGTGCTTTGCTCCGCTCCTGACTGGATACGTTATGACAGGTGTACTTGCAGGGTACCATTACACCTTGCGGGCCAGAGCCCGGGATCTTAGTTGAGCCAGGTGGAGACATGACTTAGCCAGAGGTTCAGGTTTAGATTGTATAGTTCTACTCCTAGATATTGCTTTTAGAATTTATAGTGTAATTCATTCCTGTTAGCTCTAGTACCTCTATGATATATGTACTCGTGGATTGTGGTGATCTTTATGGGATCGTTTATATAGATGCTGTGATTCTTGTACTCATTTACATCTAGACTTGTTAGATTTCCCTAATCCTGGTACAGCTTACTTCGTCGTGTCTAACGACGAAGGCTGGGCGTGTCCGACTCGTGTCCGATTATTCGGGAGCGGGTCGTGACATGTTTTTAGTGGTGGCCCATGCAGGTCTAGCCTAATAGTACATAGGCAATAGTGTACTATTGGGGGACTTGATTTTAAACTAGGGAACTTGATCACAGCATAGGAAATACGAGAATTACTGGGTTTTATCAGGATTATTGATATCATATAAATATTTACAAATTACTTGTAGGTTAGGTTTTATCAATCACAAAGTTTACTTTTTATGCAGATGGTCAACATAAGGAAGACGGCGGATCAGGCCGGAGCTTCAGAAGCTTCGGAGCAGCATGCGGCAGATGTGCCAGTCGTGGAGCAGCTTCCTCCACAGCCTCCTATTTTTCCTCCGCTGCCCCCGACGATGATGTTCGACGGCGCCCAGGTGATGGCGATGTTTCAGCAGTTCATGGAGGCTCAGAACCACCAGGCTGTACTACACAGAGAGGCGCAGAGCCAGCAGGCTGCACAGCACCGGGAGGCCCAGAGTCAGCAGGCCGCAGATTTTCGAGCGACGGTCATAGACGCGCTCAGGACCCGAGAGCCAGCACCAGCTCCGACGGCACCACGAGCACCGAGGCCCGGAAATGCCAAGGACTATCAGAACCTGTGTCCGATGGATTTCTGGGACAACGAGGGGATCATTTACGCAGATGAGTGGCTGGAGAGCGCAGAGCGGACACTGAGGATAGCGAAGATACCGGATGATCAGAAGGTTGACGTGGCAAGCATGCGACTGTTCGATCTAGCCAGAGCCTGGTACAGAGAGGAGCCCAGTTTGCCACACCCCCAGTTCTCTGGGCAGACTTTAAAATTCTGTTCCAAGAGAAGTTCTTCCCCGACATCGAGAAAGACGAGCTTGGATGCAGTCCGAGACATTGCAGCAGGGAGCATGTCAGTGGCAGAGTATACCTCAGAGTTCACTCGACTCAGCAGGTTTGCGGAGCATCTAGTCAGCACACCAGAGGAAAGGGCTTGGAGGTTCAAGATGGGACTCACCAGGGAGCTACGGCATGCAGTGGCGACTAGCCAGGTGACGACTTATGCGAGCATTCTCAAGATTGCTCAGTCGGTGGAGAAAGAGATGGACCCGAAGCTGAAGAGGAACAGAAACATCGGCAGTAGCAGTCAGCAGACACCAGCGAAGAGGGTTCAGACTCCGGCGAGGCCACCCCAGCATCAGCAGCATCGCCCTGCCAGAGCAGTTGCAGCTCAGCCTCAGAGGCATCAGCTGGCGATCACTTGCGTTTACTATCACTGCCCGGGACACCACATCGACGAGTGCCGCAAGAGGTTGGGACTTTGCCTCTTCTGCGGGTCAGACGCACGTCAGATGAGGAGCAGCGCACTGGCTACAGCTCGACTAGCCAGAGGAGTCTACTTCAGTACAGTCGCAGGAGACCTGAGTTGCCACATCCGCTATTCGATACCTTGCTTTTCGTATTCATTATTTATGACTTGTTTTCTATGATTGTTTTTTATTTTATTTTATTTTATTAAATTTTTGTTCCTTATTCAGACTTGGTACTATTCGAAATTCTACTCCTACTCAAATTTTATTTTTAAAAACTTGCTTCCAGTCAAAACCTTGCTTGAACTATCATTTTCAATTAACGCTTGCTTAAGATTCAGACCTTATTTGAAATTCTAGTCCCTATCCATGATCTTGTCTCTATTCGAGAATTGTCCTCTATCCGTGACCTTGTTTTGGCCTTGTTTTATTTGAGAAATTGCTTTGTTTCATATCCTCGATTTGATACCTTGAATTCTATTTTGAGATCTGTTCCTACTCGCGACTCGTTGAGACCTTGTTCCCTATTCGATACCTTGTTTCCTCGTCAAGATTTTTTATTCGAGATTTTATTTCCTAATCACGACTTTGTTGGTATTGATTCCCTAATTGAGACCTTGTATCTTATTGGAGGTTGTTTCCCCTTCGAGATTTTTCCGAGATTTCGTGGTTATTTGAGATGTTGTTGAACCTTGTTTCCGATACAAGATTTTAATCCTTATTTTAAGACTTTGTCTTTTGTCTGATACCTTGCTTTATGCCACCTTTGAGACTTCGTTATCTACCCAAGATTACGTTCCATATACGGGATCTTGTTATCATCCCGGATTTTATTTGAGATTTCTATTACTATTTGAAACTTCGATTCCCTGTTTAAGATTCTAAAATCTCCCTGGTTGCCCTTTTGTACTCACTACTCTTTGATTGGATTTCGTGTTGCTTCTTAGTACCTAATAAACCCTTGTAATCTAACAGACGGGTAACATCACCATTTTCGTGACTTGGACTATTGAAACTTATTTTGATTCCTTGAAATTTTCTATGGATGAAGTTGAAAGACTATTCGATAACCTATTGAGACATGGCAGTTGCGCGATGCAGCCATTATCTGAATTCCGGAGACTGAAGGTTCACTGCAGCCAGCAGCGCACTGGCGAGGCAGGAACTCTAAGTCGAAACGATTTCAGACATTCATAGATTTTCGGATACTATTAAGACTTTGTTCTAAATTCTTCATATCTTGATCTTTTGGGTTGCTTCGTTGATGATAGTCGAAAAATGGATGAAGTTGATAAAATTTCCGTTAATATATTGTTATTTGAGTCACGGAGCCGGAGTCTACTGCAGTCGGATATATACTGGCGGGGCAGGGATTCTAGGTTAGGTGATTCAAATACCTATACGATTTCGGATACCATGGAGACTAAATCTATTTTCATATGATTATTGATCACAAATCCTTGCATATTCATCTCGATAATTCCATGAACTTCTCAAACAACTCTTGCCATTTTCATCCTTGCCTGTCGTCGTGGATCCTTGATTTTCTCCATGAATCATTTAATTAATCATGATCGTGTTTCGTCAAAATCTTGATTGTACCTATTTGACCATGATTTTTCCTATTATTTTAATCATGCTAAATTTTTTTTTCAATTTTTGACCACACCTATCTAACCTCGGCTTTCCATTGATAATCATGCTAGATTTTAATTTGAACATGCTTCTTGAGCCCGTGCTTTGATAATCGTAGTCTCTTAAGACGTAATCAAAATTCTTTAAATTCGTGCCTAATCAAAATCTTAATCATTATTAAGTCATTGTAACCTGACTAAATTTTGTTCCATTTTGAGCCTTTACTCATTTCATTGGTCGTACTGTGTCATACAAGCCGTTTCAAATTGTTGCAATTTTCGTACCTAGTCATTGACCATCTTCGCACTTGTGCTTAATTGAATTTGAATCTTGTATCATTTTGTACCGTAGGTGCTTTAAATTTCGAGGACGAAATTCTCTCAAGGGGGGGAGAATTTGTAACTCCACCTCCCACTTTTCTTGAGGTTTTCTTAAAAGTTTTCTATAAAGAATTTTAGTAACAAGTTTTATTTAAAAAAAAAAAATGTATGTAGAATTATAAATAGCTTTTGAATAAATAATATGTTATTTAATTTTGGAGGGAAGTTTTGGAGAAGGAATTTGATTTTTAAAAGGTTGTGGTAACCAACTACAAGTGGTCCCACATTTATAACTAATTTCTAACAAGATTCTGTTATTTTACAATTTGTGAAAAGGATGGGGGCTCTTTTGAATAAAGGCCACAGAGTGGGGGGGGTTATCTGTTAATTTACCAATCCTTTGATTACACTGGAGAGAGAGAATTATTTTTTCACTCTCGAAATTCTGAGCTCACTCTCCATTCTTCTCTTCCCCAATTTCCCAAATGATCATCGAGCCCTAACCCTAATCCTCCCCGACGGCGGAAAGAAGGAGATGATGACGGCGACCGACTCATCTCCGACGACTGAAGGCGAAGCCCTCGCTTCAGCGGTGTCTTCCTCCGCCGCAGCGCTCCCGGCATCGCGTGTCTCCGACCGGCGACAAGCTCCACCTCTCCACCGTGGTGATCTCCCCAGTGGCGCTCCGTTCCTCTCTGACGATGGCGACCAGTCTTCCTTCCGCCGGCGGTCCAGTACCTCTCCGATCGACGTCGACGGCATGAATTAGGCGATTAGGAACTTCGGATCGATCTTCCGTTCTGAGGTCTCTCAGGGGCACGAGCAGGCCGTCTTCTCCGGTGGTCCTTCACCGCGATTTCATCGCCGACAACAGGTGAGTTTTTGTCAGAAATTCTGTGTCGAATATATTGAACTCGGAATTCGTCAATTCAATTTTTGGAAGAGCGGATCTGATCGTGATCGTTCGGGTTCAGATCTGGTCGATAATTTCTGTCACACTTCCTCAGTGTTTCATCTTTGAAGAATCAACAACTCATTCTCGGTGAGTAATTTCTGGACGTTTTGTCAATAATGAGCCTCTTGATAGTTTTGGGTCGGAGCATTTTTGGATCTGATTCTTTCGTTTCCTGCGAGACACGTGATGCAGAAACACTAGCTTGCACCAGGACACGAGGAGCTGTGTCCAACCTCGTGAACGAGTCTTTATTCCGATTGCAACTATTCTCAGGTAATGCTCTATCCTCCTTATTGCTAGAAGAAATTCTTTTGTACCTAGATTTGATTGGGAAGGGGTCGGGATGCAGGGTGTTGGTGATTTGTGTCCGACATTAGTTCGTGTCTGTTTCGGTTGGTGCTCGTGTGAGTGTCAGTAGCTGTGGGTTGGCTGAGATAGGTGCAGGAGAACAAGGTATAGCAGTTCATGAAGTATGGCGTGGCCAGGTTCGGTTTGGGATAAGTGTGGTGTTCACGTGTGCATTGCTGGCTTGCTGTACAGACCATGTGCGTGTCCGAGACCATTCGTGTCGTGTCCGTGTGCCAGCTTGTGTTTTGAAGTCCTGTAGCTGTGTCCAATTGCTGATCAACCGTGTCCAGACTGCATGTGCGTGTTCAGGTGCTGTTGTGACCATATCCAGAAGCTCTGATGTCGGGTGTCAACATTTGGTGTGCATTGTCGAGTTAGTCCCAAATAGTTTTGATGATTCTGGAGGATAGGAAATTTATTTTGTGTAAAGCCTGGCTATGTTGGTTTTTTTCTTTAACTTTTGAATTAGCTTGGGGTTCCAGATTCGATTACATACCTTATTTAGCTGATTAAACTTGTACCTTGATTTCAAAAGTTTTCCAAACTCTAATTTGAATTATTTTCCTTCTGACTATTTTCAATTGAAATATTGAACTGGATGAATCTTGAAATCTTGTGTCTCTTTATTTTGTTTGGTTTGGCGGATTGGAAATTGATTTGGCTGAAAAGAATGGCAACTTATATGTAGGTTGCTAAATTGTAGAGTGACCTAGTGTTGGTGTGGTATGATCTCAGAAGGAGCTAACTGTTGTTTAGAAGTTGAGTATTGTTAAGTTTCTGGAGTCCTCAGGAGACTTGTATATTATTTACTAACCTATGTATTGTATTCACTTAGAATTGGTTGATCAGACTATATTTTGAACTGGGAGTTGAGTTTGTTTGGGTCTATATAGAGAGTTCCTTGTCTGTGTGAGTGTATTTTGTAAGTCAAGTACATGAAGCTGGGCTTGGCTTTTGGAGTAAACTATCTTCCATTCTATTAAATGTACCTGTCGGCCTGGACTAAAGCCTTGAGTTGCATACATGACCAGTTGTTGCTTGGCATGATGACTTGCTAAACTGTGAAATAAAGCTCAGTTAGAAACGAGTTTGAACCCAACAGTCCTGACTCATTTTGATGGGCAATTATTTTTGAAGATAGTATAAGTGGATGAAGCTAACTGGTTGATGGGTTTATGCTTGTTGGGATAGCCTGTATACATATTTTTCTGAAATTGGTCTTGTATATTTTCATTAATTAGCTTTTAGGCTTGGGCTAAGTTATATTATCTTGTTCTTATGCAAATTCTATTATTTTCTTGTCATTATGAGATTTTGTCAAGATTATTAACATGTATCTATTTTTCTAAATATTAATTTCTATAAAATTGTACTAAAATGTATAGAGATTTCCAAGTATCATTTGCTATAGATTTTTTACTAAAAAGATAATTCCTACCTGTTAAACAATTATAATCATTTTAATGCTCTAATAGAACTATACTAAACTAATAACTAGTTCTATTGTAGCTAGTAAATAATTAGTTATATACATAAATGGTTAACTAACTTATTAGTAGAAATTCTCTATAGTTAGTTTACAAGTTAGAATAATAGTGGACTATGTTCACTAGCTTAAATGGTTAGCAATTTAGATTGAGTTGTTGTTGAGTAGAACATAACCAACTTGTAACCAAAACAGGAGGACATCCAGCTCCACTCATTACCCTTGATTCCCGGAGCAAGGCAAGTACATTCTACGGTTTTGTTCAGTGCATTATTTTCTTGTTCTTCATTGCTGACACACTGCGACACGTTCATGTTCTTTCTGGCTTGTTCTTTCATGATCTTACTTGTATCTTGGGGTGGGGAAATACTCTAGATATGTGGCCAAACCCGGTTACTTATTCATGATCTTATTAGCTTAGGCCTCGCACAGTGCACGCGGGCCCTAAGCCGTACCATTACATGATCTTCCAGGATCTTTCATGATCTTTCAGGATCTTTCATGTTCTTTCATGATCTTACCCATAGCCGGTCACATATCTAAGTAGTATTTCAAACATAGTACACATGTTCAGGATTTTGATCTTACATTAGTTTCCACTGATCCTGATCTTGATAGCCATAGTCGTGATCTTTACTGCATCTTTATTTAGTCGTGATCTTTATTGCATCTTACATAGTCGTGATCTTTACTTGTATCTTTACAGCAGTATTTCATGTTCTTCCTGTTCTTTACACACTTGTTCTTTCCTGTTCTTCAGCATATACTTTCCATATATCATGATGTTATTGTTCATTACCTAGAACTGTGCTTTGCTCCGCTCCTGACTGGATACGTTATGACAGGTGTACTTGCAGGGTACCATTACACCTTGCGGGCCAGAGCCCGGGATCTTAGTTGAGCCAGGTGGAGACATGACTTAGCCAGAGGTTCAGGTTTAGATTGTATAGTTCTACTCCTAGATATTGCTTTTAGAATTTATAGTGTAATTCATTCCTGTTAGCTCTAGTACCTCTATGATATATGTACTCGTGGATTGTGGTGATCTTTATGGGATCGTTTATATAGATGCTGTGATTCTTGTACTCATTTACATCTAGACTTGTTAGATTTCCCTAATCCTGGTACAGCTTACTTCGTCGTGTCTAACGACGAAGGCTGGGCGTGTCCGACTCGTGTCCGATTATTCGGGAGCGGGTCGTGACATTAATACAGTGGCATTACCGTTATTTTCTAATAGATTCGTGCCTTGTTCGGTCACACCCCTCCACGACGGGTTACATCCCCCCTAAACGAGAGGTTAAATAGCCTTTTCCAAAGAAAAGAACCCATCCGACTAGAGAGAAACAAAGGAGAGAAGAAGAAGAACAGTCGCAATGGAGATGAGCAAGATCAACTGCAGCGGATGGGCCGTCATCCCTACCGAGATTCTCTCGATGATACTGGTACTGTCGGGGATGCCGACGGACGAGGTAATGTGCAACGTGGCCCCAGTTTGCCGTTCGTGGTGGAAGGCGTTCAACGGTTCCTTAGACTATTGGTCTAACGTCGACTTGGTACAGTGGGGCCGGAGGACCCAGCAAACCGCTGAGATTAGTTTGACCGTAATGAAGCTCGTGGCTCGCAGTGGGGGATATCTAGGGTCCTTCTCCGCGTACAAGCTCGACGAAGCAGCCTTCTGTTTTGCATGTTTAAGGCCAGTGCAAAATTTTATTTGGTCTTATTCTATTACTTTATTTTTTCTATTACAAAATTTTACGTATACTTTTGTTAATTTCTATTGATGTTTTCCCATTTTTATAATACAGTGGGAAATTTCTAAGGGTGCTGCGCATTCCGAAGTGCGACGTGAGTGATGAAACTTTCGTGAGACACTTGGAGTTTCTTCCGGTGCTGGAAGAACTCGACATTAGCTACTGCCTCTATAATCACGTCGACTGGAATCTTTTCCGCCAGAAAGTATTGCCACCGTCTGGTCAAGCTGAGTAGGAACATGTCCCCTCCAGATTTCATGCTCAGGAACAGATTCGTGCTGGACACGGAAAACGAGACGGAGGGAAAGGTCGTGGCTGATTCGATGCCGCGTCTCGAGCACCTATATATGGGATTCGGCATGTTCAATGGAGACACGCTGCGATCTATCATATGCAACTGCAAGGGTCTTCGCTTGCTCGACATACGTGGGTGCTTCAGCGTGCACTTCGACGACGAACTCTGGAAAATTTGTTATTCAATACAGATGTTTAAAAAACCCTTTGATGATGTAATCCCAGTCCTAGGGGAACCTGGATACGAGATGTATAATAATTTAGATACCATCAATCATTCCTGGGGTGAATGGTGAAAACATTAGCATGCATGCATGCATGCATTTCTTTATATTTTTCACTAGTCTACATACAAGATATTTTTTATGAGTTCGATTCTCCATTTTGATAAAATTTTACTTTTGTCAATAATTTTTTACATGATTACTCCCTCCGTCCCAAAAATATAGTCCTATTTCTATTTTCAGCAAGATTAAAAAAATTCAATTAATATGTCCAACAAAACAAAATCTCTCCAATTTGCCCCTCATAGAAGTTTTGAATTTTGTATGAACGTTTTGTACTTATTGTGATCTCTAATTGGGTTAATGAATGCCATTAAATCTCTAATTGGGTTTATTTAATGCCATCACATTCTACTACGTAAATTAAACTTTGGAGGCAATATTTTGGCAAATTATATAAACTAAAGTGTCTTTTCAGTATCCATCATTAAAGCTCAAGTATATTTTCAAAATGCAACTCTTAAATGCATAGAGAATTGTGGAGTTTATCTTCATATAATTGCAGTTTAAATAAGACTAAAATTGTAAATTACTCCACAAACATCCATTATATAAAAAGAAATGGGCTATAATACGGGACAAACCAAAAAGGAAAGTGAGACTATATTTTTGGGACGGAGGGAGTAATTTTTTTATAAATAAAATGGACTGTGATATAATATCGCCTAAGACGGCTCACTTCTAAGATTTCGACATTTGCCGACACAGATTTTACCATTAATACAATATCTCAGTGTAATCATATCCAAGAGATTTTGATATTTCCCAACACAGATTTTACCTTATTCAAAATAAATTCTGGCGGTGCAAATTCTACTAATATTAGTGGTATCAGTGCCAATTCACCATAATTAATGGTGATCGATACGAAAACATTGGTTTCTTTTTCACAATCCTTTAAAATCTATTTATACAGCCAAACAGCCAAACTAATTCATCTTCACCAGCCTTCAAAACCAATTTATATAGATTCAAAACAAAACTAAACAGCCAAACTATTTAAAATTTACAACCCTACAGAACAGTCTCAAATGTACCATTCTCCGTCCTAAATGAACCATTCTCCGTCTTATATGTACCATTCTCCGTCCTACATGTATCATTCTTCGTCCTACGTCCGTCCTAAATGTACCATTCTCCGTCCTAAATGTACCATTCTCCGTCCTATATGTATCATTCTCCGTCCTACATGTATCATTCTCCGTCCTACATTTACCATTCTTCGTCCTAAATGTACCATTCGCCGTCCTAAATGTACCATTCTCCGTCCTAAATGTACCATTCTCCGTGTTAGAGGAACGGAGAATGGCCATTAACAGTCCCAAAAATTATTCCATACTAAGTTAAAAACATATAATAGCACCAAAAAAATGTTAACAATAGAAAAATTCTACAGAACCCAAACACCAGACTCGAACCTAGGCCTTCCATGTAAAAGCCAAACAGCACAACCAACTAAGCTTGGAATAAGACATCAATAATGCTAAGTCTACTACCAAATGCTTACAACACTCTTACAACCTTCGCCCATTGCTGACATGTAGGCCAGCATTATATCCCCAACTTTCAATGAGGAATAAGAAATTGAATATCCTCAACTTCCAATAAGGAATAGGAAGAGTCGGTTAGGAACGTGTATATATATACATAGGGGTCCCCATTCATCTGAGTAGGTTGCACATTTAACATGGCTCCAAAAAGATCATCTGGTTGGGAAGCATTGCCAGAGTCTTCTTCCAGTCGTCGACGAGCCAATCCGCATGGAGCACCCTCTGCGCCGCCTCCGGCCCATGACTGGCTGGCAGCGGCTGCAGACTTCCTGAGCTCCTGCGGGTTGTCACTGGAGGTCATCGCTCGATCTCTTCATCCGGCGCCCAACTTTGACCTGTTGCCGATCACTCCGTAGGAACGGAATTCTCTGGAGAAGAGGGAAGCGTTTCGTCGCCTGTGCCATAAGGCGGGTGTGCGTACCCTGCAGGACTTTGCGGAGATCCTCCGCGAGGCCAGTGAGGGCTAGACCTCTTTTTTTTTTTTTTTTTTTTTTTTTTTTTTTTTTATAGTTTTTTGTCCTCCTCTTGTATACTTCGCCGGAGAATGTTCCGGCGACGAAGCTGGGATTTAATGAAATATAATATTTTGTTAACTCAATTTGGTTTCGGCTACAATCAAACTTTTACAACCTTCTTACAACTTACATCCATTTGCTAACTATAGCATTGCTTTTTATATATTTTTCAATTAACAAATCTTGTTACGTCAAATCCATATATCAGGGACGATATCCCCATCAATGACTTGTTACATCATAGAATTGATTATGCTGCCAGCGTCAATCTTGCCGTCAAATCCATCTTAAATATGATTACAAAGTAAAATAGAGGACAACTTTGAGTGTTTCAATTTTACTCTTTTCAAGTACATAGTCTTCTTATTTTCAAAAATTTAATCAAATATTTGAAAAATGGAAATATTGAGATTAAACTTCACATTCTTAAATATGTTGTCAATTTTTTTTTAAATAAACATGTTTCCACCACGTTTTTTCTGCCAAATTTTTTAATAATTTATACGGAACACGTGGATATATACTAGTAATAATAGTAATAAATTTAATTTTGGAAAGTAGTTTTTAAAATTAGGGTCTCAAAATTCCAAAGGTTTATGTAGTGATTTCACATGGATATATACTAGTAATAATAGTAATAAATTTAATTTTAAAAAGTAGTTTTTTAAATTTAATAGTAATAAATTCGACCGTCTTATACTAGTAATAATAGTAATAAATTTAATTTAAGACTCAAAACTATTCTAATTTTTTCCACTTTCCAAGGTCATATAATACGGTCGAATTTTCCCTCTTCTTCTCTCAAACCCTCTTCCTTCTCCCAAACCCTCTCCCAAACCCTCTTCTGATCAAAATGCCGTCGAAGAAACAACGACCGTCGCCGAAGGGGAAGAATCCACAAAGGGATGCGATACAGGCCCGAAGGGCAGAACTTGCAAGGGCGGCGAAAACCAAGATTATGGTCGCTAGGGCAGAGGCCGAAAGGGCAGCGGCGGAAGCAGCGATGACAGCAGCGACGATGAAAGCGGAGGCGGCAGCCAAGCCACGTGCAAAAAAGGCTAAAAAACTCATTGTTCGACAAAGATAGGAAAATCTATCTTCGATAAAGAGTCGTCGAAAGACTCAACTTATGAAGATCGAAGGCGTACTCAAGCGAAGTCTAAGGTGGCAACGGATACAGAGTCATCAGCGTACTCTGAGGATTTAGAATCCTCATCAGAAGAGGAAAATGAAGAGGAAGAGCAATCATCAAATAAGTTCCAGGCTGGAGAGGAGGTAAAAAAATTTAAAGACTCTAAATCTAAGAAGATTTACATTAAATATTTCAAGAAAAAGGCTGTTATGCCTGAAAGATCAATTAAGATGGATGATGTCGAAGACGAAGCTTTCCTGGATATATTGAAATTCTATCAATTGGAGAAACTGAACAAATCCTGTCTTGAGAAAATCTCCCAAACAATAGTAAGAGAATTTTACTCAAATCTTCCGGCTGAAATTAAAGAAAAAGAAGAGGATCAACAACTGGTATTTCTGAGAGGAAAACTGATTAGGGTAAATGCTGCTGTCATCAACGAATTTTATGGATTTGATCCAGTTCCTGAGTTTGATATGAAAGATATTGATAATGTTTCCATGACGGATGCAATTCATGAGAATACAGGTGTTTCAATGGGTGCCAAGACCCCTTAAAATGTATACAAATATCAATTAAAAACTATGTATAAATTGTTGCATGCCTACGTATCTCAAACACTCAACCCTACTGGACATGAGTTTTCCATCCATCCTGAGAGAGTAAAATTTATTTATTATATGGGGAAGAAAAAAGGATGGATATAGGTTCCTACATGTTCAGTAGAATGATGCATCTCGTGGGAAAACCAACTGCAAGGACAGCTCTCCCTTTCGGAGGATTTGTATGCTCGATGGCTAATAAACATGCTGTCCCAAGCTTAGCAGGGGATGTTTATATTAAAAACAAAGGCCCCATGAGAAAACTAACCTTCACTCGAATGTTTGGAAAACGGGCAGCAGCTGCAAGCAAACCATCAACATCTGGAAAACCATCAACTTATGGAATCAAAAACACTAAGGACAGGGTTGATGATCTATACAATTTTGTTGCTGCAAAACTTTGAGAATGTCTTCAAAGAGATGAAGACTATATCCAACAACCAGAAATTGATTCTGGATAAGATTAACCAGATAGAGGTTGAATTTGTTGACCAAGAATAAGATTTTCTTTCCTTCGTGAAGAAGGTAAATGTGGCTAGCCCAAACTCTTATGTAAAAATACACACTGTGCACATTGACACTTTAATGCTAGCCATCACTTTGATACTTCTATTTATGTTTTTGGGTGTCATTTCTACATATACAGTGAGTCCATACTGACTATAATTTTTCTTAATCCGCCCCTCAAGGTGTAGGTAAAGGATATTTTGAGAAAGAAGAAGAAGAAGAAAAAAAAAACAAGAAGAAGAAGATGGATATGGCTATGAAGATTCATCTTTTGAGTTTTGAATCTTTTATTTCAATTTGGAAGTAATATTTGACTTGTAATATGGTTTGAATATTTGTTGGTCATGGCGGTCAAACTAAATTTTGTGTTTGAAAATTGTAAGACTAAACTTTTCGCTTGTACTAAGTACATAGTTCGTAATTTGTTTTGAAAATGTAATATGGTCTTGAATTTAGAGTAGGTCTGATATTTATTTGGATTATTGTATTGTGAATTATGCAGGTTCTATGTTAAATTACTACGTGGATTGGGCAGATTACTGTAACGTGAATTATGCAGTTTATTGGACTTGGAATGAAGTATACTTAATTTGATTATAATTTTTTGGTTGAAGCATTTATTTGGTTGGCAGTTGGCCTTCATAGATGATATTGATATTTTGGTGTATTCCTTTGATTTGCAGATGTCCATCACAGATTTCATGAGTCCTGGGTGCATTCCTAGGGTTTACAGGTGGCCTCATTACGGATGTATTCCTGGGATAACTAAACTTTATTTGATTGTAATGTATTTTGCTTTCTGTAAAAAAATTACTACATCGATGCCATCAGTATGAATTTGATACCAGTGCCTGTTCATCCCTTGTTATTGCTGAAGCAAAATTGTAATCCTGCCTGTTCATCCCTTGTTATTGCTGAAGCATAATTGTAATCCTGCCTGTTCATCCTTTGTTATTGTCATCAGTACATCGATGCCATCAGTATGAAGTCGATGCCAGTGTAATGCATAATGTAATGTAAGAAAAATTCTCTTTGATAGTAGGTTAATTATATTCAAACACTCGCAAGAAATTTTGTGCAGCCATACAGTGGGAGACTGATAAAATGATATTCGAATTTCTTGAAAATGATTTAATATTAAATGAATGTACTATGGTAAATGATATTAAAAATACTGTAAATATTTGGTGAAAAAATATGAGATACTTGAATATTTCCAGTCCTAAATGTACCATACTTTGTTAAAAGCACAGAGAGTGTCCATTCTTCGTTTTCAAAGAACGGAGAATGGCCATTCTCCATGTTAAAGGAACGGAGAATGGCCATTCTCCTTGAGAATGTCCATTCTCCGTGTTAAAAGCAAAGAGAACGGCCATTCTCCGTCCATTTGTCGTGTTAAAAGTAAAGAGAATGGCCATTCTCCGTCTATTCGCCGTGTTAAAAGCAAAGAGAATGGCCATTCACCGTCCAAAAAAAATATTCTCTTCGAAAATATTATCATTAGAAAAGTAAAAATATTTCGTCCGATAAATACAGATTTTTTTTTAAAATATGTGAGCAGATGATCCGCCCGACCTCAGAAGTAGGTTTCCTCAGTTCACCACCGCCACCATGACATGTAGCTTTATTAACAAAATATTAAATTATTAGATGAAAAATAAGATTTCTGACAATGGCATGGACAGTAAAATTAGAGCGGCGCCGCTGGTACTTCTTCTTGTTCGAGGAGGTTTCGACGACGTCCGACGCGAATCGGACCGATTCTTCTCGGCGCAGCTGGTACTCCTCGTTGTTCTAGGAGGGCTCGACGACGTTCGACGCAATCCGGACCGATTCTTATTTCCTTCTTCATCTCCGTTTCTCTTTCCACCACAACCACCAACACCACCACCACGACGGCCTGTAACCAAAAAAAAATTACAAAATATTAAATTGGATGGACGAAAGAGAGAGTAAATATGAGTTAATTTAGGGTGTTCATTGAAAAAATTAAAGTGAAGAATGACCTGCTAAAGCAAGTTACCAACAGGTCAAAAGTTTAAATCAGCATTAAATGATGTTTCTACACTATTATTCAATCCGAACCATTGGATCAACATCCAACGGTCCAAATTTGGATGTATCGATACATCCTTTTCCAGCGGATGTATTGTAGAACGACCCATATATATATATATATATATATATATATATATATATATATATATATATATATATATATATATATATATATATATATATATATATATATACATCCTTTTCCAGCGGATGTATTGTAGAACGACCCATATATATATATATATATATATATAATATATATATATATATATAGATATATATATATATATATATAGGTAAGTAAGTATATATAAAAAAAATATATATATATATATATATATAATATAGGTAAGTAAGTATATATATATATATATATATATATATTATATATATATATATAATATATATATATATATATTATATATATATATATATATAAATATATATATATATATATATATATATATATATATATATATATATATATATATATATATATATACTTACCTATATATATATATATATATAAAATATATATATATATATATATATATACTTACTTACCACACATTTGCAAATGACCTCTAGTATAGTGGTTAAGAGAGATGCATGCGGCTCAAGTGGTCAGGAGTTCGAGCCCTAGTAGAGGCGAGTTCGCCACAATTGCCCATTGCTTCAAAAAAAAAATTGCCACACATTTGACAAGTCTTCTCTCTCTCTCTCTCTCTATATATATATATATATATATATATATATATATATATATATATATATATATATATATATATATATATATATATATATATATATATATATATATATATATATATATATGATCTCATATTATATTTGATATTCTGGTTTTGATCTCCATAATATTTAACATTAGGATTTGTGTCTCATATTCACTTTTGACCTCCAAATATGTTACAATTTCACTACAACAGAAATACCTTTTAATGACGGCTAAAAACCGTCATTAATGACTAACCATGACGCTTTTTTTCCAAAGAAAGCGTGATGAAAATGGGTGTTATAAATGTTTTTAAAAGCGTCATAAAATAAACGTCATGAATATGATGAGTTTCTGCTACACTTATTTTCAGCGTAGTTTGAAAGCGTTATGAATAGATAATCTCTATAAACTCAATTCAGCACATTTATAACGCTCAATTCTGCACATTTATATATTATTTTCCAAAAAATTATAGATCAATGCTCAATGTTGCTCAATTCAATTTCAAAACATTCATTTTGAACCATATTCACAAGAAAACATCTAAATGTCATAGAGTACCATTTAATCTATTTACAAATATATACATAATATATATCACCATCTTCATTACATTTTTTTAAAATAGGACATCCACCGGACAGCCCACAAGATCGCCTCGATGGTCCGATCATCCTTCGCGAAGCTGACATCCACCGGACGTAGGTGCCACAATTCACATCTATTCCTGAAGAGAGAAAAAAATCCAAGGTTCTTGATGGGGTCCCTGTGGTACTCCGTGGAGGCTCTCGCTCTGCAGGTCATGGAAAACCCTTGGGCCTGTCAGCTTCTTTCATAGAAAACACAAAACAATTGTGAACATGGAAGAACAACTTTGTCACCCTCATTTCCCGTATTTCTCGTATTTCGTATTTATACTCGTATCTGGATTTTGGCATATATTTTATTTTTCTCAACTTGTGGAATTTTGGTATTTCTCGTATTTTGGGTTTTGACATGGCTCTATTTTAATTGGTTTGGGTTGGTTTGGTTTGGTTTAATGTGTATTGGAACACCTTAGCCTATGCTCCACCCTCACACACCACATCCCACCCTCATTAAAACTCCACCAACTTTCTCTCTCTTCTCATAAACCTCCATTAATTTTCTTCTTCTCCTTCCTCTACACAACACCAACCCATAGGCAAGTGCACCTTGCCACCACATGAGAACCCTATTTTATTTGTCCATTTGCTATATTAGGACATGGTGATCAACATTAGAACTTGGCATTTTGTGATTTGGAGTCTCCATTGTTCTAGATATAAGTTTTCTTTATTTTCAGATTTATATGGTTTTGATCTATTTAAGTTGGATTTTCATGAGTTTTGATGTTTCTATGTGGAAGAGAATTCAATTTCACCCAAGATGGAGCTTTGGAAATCCGGATTTGGAGTTCGGATGGCCAAGTTATGATGTTTTGAAGTTTTAGGAGCCATTGGAGCCTCTTCTCAGCCATGGAGTTCTTGCTGGTTTGGAGAAGACAGTGAGCAGTATGCAGAGCTTTTTAGCTTACGCCACTGAGCTGCGTGCGCTCTTTAGCGCCGCGTACGCAGATTTGGGTACGCTTCCTGTTGGAAGCGTGTCTCTTGCGTACGCAGACTTGGGTACGCTTCCTGTTGGAAGCGTGTCTCTTGCGTACGCAGACTTGGGTACGCTTCCTGTTGGAAGCGTATCTCTTGCATACGCAGACTTGAGCGTGCCCTGACTTGAGCGTACGCATGTCCTGAGCATACGCTGCTCTCCTGCGTGCGTGCTTTTGCGCGTACATTGCTCTCCTGTGTGCGTACTTTTGTGCGTACGCTGCTCTCCTACGTGCGTGCTTTTGTGCGTACGCTGCTCCCCTGCGTGCGTGCTTTTGCGTGTATGGTCCCCCTGCGTGCGTGCTCTTGCGCGTACGCCCAACCCCCTGGCCCCTTGCTTAAACCCATTGGCTCTTGGAGTATTGGTTTTATTTTTCGACTTGGTTTCTCTTTTGTGGATTGGATTTCCTGAGATCTTGTTCAACACAGCACGACTATCTCGACCCGACACGGCCTAACACGATTTGCAAGTAATTGTTTATGACTAGTACGGTTTTCGGGATTTTTTGTGAATTATGATCCTGGTATTCTCTGATCTCCTTGCTAGTGACCCAGTGGAGTGCACACCTAACTTGTAACTTGTAATTAATCCTTGTGACTTGATAACTTGATAGTGGCCCGTGGCGGCGCACTCCTGACTTGTAGCATGACTTGATAACTTAATATTGTTGCGACGGCTAACTTAGCTTGACCTGCCTTGATACCGTGGGTGGTTCTTTCTTGCTTGCTTGTTAAATTCACTTGTCCTGTCTTACATCATGTCTAGGATGTGACTCCTGAGTACCACGGTCAGGGGTACCTACCAAAATAGATTAAGGCTAATAACTAGAATAACACAGTAGTCATGAAGAGATGACACAGCTATAGGCAATCCCGTTACCTGGGCGCTCTTGGGATCTGTAGCCTGCCGTCGAGTAGGGCACATCTCCAGCACACCGTCGCGTGTTGTACCCTCTAAGTCACCTAAGGGTACATTTGTCTCCCGGGCGATGTACCCACCAGAATTCAACCCCTAATTTTTGACCTGGGTAACCTGGATGGTCTGCAGGACTTGTGGCTGTAGAATCATCTCACTGCATCTTGTTAGTAATTAGGTCTGTGATAACCCTAGTTAGTTAAAGTAGTAAGCCGTAGTATCTGCTTGGCCGTGATTGATTGAATGAGGTATAACCAGTCTATTCATGTCTTGATCCAGTACAAGATTGCTTCCTGTCTTGATTTCTCATATTATTATCTTGCCGATAAATGGTGGGAAACCAAGTTCTGTTCAGATGAAGGGTTACAACCCCGGTCCTTGTTTGGTTTACGGGTTGTAACATGGCTATCGGAATAGTTCCATGGTTATCTCGTCGTATATCATCATGACATGTTTTCATAAATTCTAGTGTTAATATTAGATTTTCTTGTGCTAATTGCTGGCTTTTGTTCTTATTTCGTGGCCCCCTTGTGGCACTTGCACTTTCTGGGGTTGACCCAGCTGGTTTTGTGTGGCCAGATTTTGGAGCAGCTCCCGAGGATCTACCAAGCTTCCAGCCCAATGGTGACAACTAGACGGAACCCGGGCCAAGAGTGGGTTTTCCCTTTTGTCTTGCCCACTTTATTATAAAACTATTCTTTTGAGGAGTTTAGCCGACGAGCACCTGTTAGCTCGATGCACTTTTACTTACTGTCTGCCTACGGGATGTAAACATGATTAACAAATCCTAGGGTTGATCATGTACGAATAAACTCTTGCTAGTCCTAACATTTTGTAACGACTAGCTTTATGATCAGCTGAATATGTAATATTTGGGACGCCTTATTATTGTATATTTAATGATCATACATCTTGTGACCTTACTTACTTGCTTGTGATTGAGACATTAGGCTTGTTCATGACCATAAGAGACTGTTGGCTTGTAGTAAACCCTCATATATCTAGACAGCCGTGACCGTATATCGAGGTGGTTTCCATTTCAATATACGTAGCTGGCTATGTCTGCCCCCGCTCTCCAGTATTCTGGTTCTGGGGCGTGACAAACTTGCCCAGTTAACCAACTTGGTAAAAAAAACTCAGTTTCTAATTTCTGATAACAATGTCCAATATAAGCTATTGCTGAAGTATGTACCTAGTAAAACTTTCAATATTTTTGGAACAGTTCTAACATGTCCATCATAAAGAAAATACAAGGTAGCAAAGACAATATGAATTAGCAGAGACAATAGGGACCAAAAGTCCATCATAAGAAAATACAAGGTAGCAAAGACAATAGGAGGCAACTGTCCATCATAAAGAAAATTTACTTTGTCAACATGTAATTTGGCCTACTTCCCCAACCAGGTTTGATGCTCCATATCTATAAAATTATCAAGCAACCTTGTGAGTGTAAATAAACAAAATCAATAAGTAAACGCTGCAGTAATGCATTAAACCTTTCTTCAAAAAAACTAAATGCATCATCCACTGACCTGTATGGAACCATCTCCAATGCCACCCACAATGTGTTTGCCTTCAAAAAACCTAAATGCATCATCAAAGATTTGCCCTCCATTTCTTGCCTATTTTCTCTTTACATTTTTTATTTGTCCATCCATAAACACTAGTAGAGCAACAAAAGGGACAGATCCTGGACAATAATATAGTCCCGTAACTCATGAGACTTACGAGATTCTGGCCGAGGATTTACAACCTATGGTCAATACCGGTGGGAATTAATTTGATCCTTCCTAGTAACAATAACTTGCTGAAATTATAGATATATGATCAATTATCTATGTTTAGGTAGTCTTATCAATTTCTTATATAGGGTCCCTTATCTAGAGATCCACTTGCTATAAATGAAGAAGTAAAAACACTAACGGCTGTGTTTGATTGGGCTTTTTTTTCCATGGAAAATATTTCTACCACAAATTTTCCACCAATTGTAGTGTTTGATAGCTTATATTTTCCATGGAATTATTTCAAAAAAACTATCATTTTCCATATTTTCTTCTAAAATGGTGGAAAATGAAACTTGTCTAACCCATAGGAAAATAACTATTTTTCGTGGAAAATAATGACAATCAAACAACCAAATTAAGTTTTCCATGGAAAATTTTAAAATTCTATGGAATTTTTTTCCTAGAAAAATAATTCCATGAAATTAATTTCTTTTCTACGTATTTTCCACCTTGCAATCAAACACACTAACATACAAAGAGAAAAGTAATGTAGTTTTTCTGAAGGAAAAAAATAGGCCTAAATTAATTCTACTTCTTGTGTAGTTTGTACTTTTGAAGGTAAGGAAGATCCAATTTGTACTACACTAAGATACACCTGAGTGAATCTCTCGAGGTACACACCCCTGAGCTAATCTCATTCTTATTCTGTGAAATTGACAACAATAACAAAATAATATAGATCACCAATATCGGATACACGCACCTAAGCAAATCTCTCAAGTAGGGGTAGACGTCGAACCGAGAGACCCACTGCTTAAGATTTCCTCCAATTAGCTAAAACAACAATGAATCAGAACCTCGTATCAGCATAAATTGTTCATGGAACCTCGCATCAGCATAAATTGGGGGACTAATTAAAATGTGACATATAGTAAGAATTTAGGGTTTGACCTGTAGGAGCAAGAAGCGCAGAACTTAAGCTCCACGGTGCTCTCCGGGCCTGCGGGGGCCCTCCGGGCCGCGCGGCCTGCCCCCGCCCGAGAGGTAGACGGAGGCGGCATGGTTGACGGACGGGTGGCCGAAAGAGAAGGGCTTTCCGACGGGCGAGAACACGACCAGCACGACCTCGGCGCGGCGCTTCGAGAAGCAGACCTGCCGGGCCTCGTCGTTGGCGATCCTCTTGATCTCGATCTTCCGGCGCCCCGTGCTCGTCTTCCTCCTGTTCCCCAACAAGATTTTTTGTCGGGAGGAAGAAGAAATTAAAAACCCTAGCCCTAATTTTGAAGAGAACGGGCTCTAGGGTTAGGGTTTTGGAGTTTGGGGAAAGGAAGGAGAAGAATAGGAGGAGAGGAGGGTGTTGCTGAACAAGAGTTAGGGTTTTGGATCTATCCTTAGGATTTTGGAGTTGGGGGAGAGGAGGGAGGAGAAAGGAGGAGAAGGAGAAGACCGACCAGAAATATTGGGAGAGAGAAATTTTTGTTGAAGTGCGCGGGATGTAGAAGGATTTTGCCAAAAATTTAACTTAAAAAAATATTACAAGTTTGCCATCGCTCTAAACTATTAATGACGTTTTGTTTTATAAACGTTATAAAAAGTCCCGAATTAGCCCAAACCGTCATAGATAAAAGGTATTTTTCAACTTAATAACGCTTATGTATCAGCCGTCATTAAAACTCATTGTCGAGCGTCATTAATAGGTCTTTTTGTTGTAGTGTTTGGAAACATGAAATCCAAATCCTCATGTTGGACATTATATGGACCCAAATTCTGATATAAAATATTATATGAGGGCCTATTACTAAATAACCCTTAATGTTCTAACATATTGACCATACAATATAGGGCTAGTCAGTGTTTAGATTCTAAATTTATATCAGCTTATAGTTTAACTCATGACATATCCAATTGAAAATTTTGGATTATTTTTAATTTTTTTCTTCTCATTATACCATAAACATAAGTACAAGAACAACATCCAACAGGTTGAAAATGAGAGTATAATGAAAAAAATATGGTTCAAATTGAACAAGTCATAACTTAAACAATAAGTTGATATAAAATTCAAAATCTATTAGCTAATTAGCCCTACAATATAAGCATCATTTGCATATGATAGTTGGAAGCTAGGAAGTACCAAATTTAAAAAAAAAAAATAAAAATAAAATTTAAAGGTAACATACATGTTACATGTATAGTGTCTAATATATATATATATATATATATATATATATATATATATATATATATATATATATATATATATATATATAAATACGTCCGGCGGGCCTAGCTCTTGTGGTTAGGAGGGTTGGCTCCCCTAGGGGTGGGCTGGGTTCGAGCCTCCCCTTCCACCCGGGGTGGCTGGGCGGCTTTGGCCGCGGCCCCGGGTGGCACCCGTTGCCGGACCCCCCCCCCCCCCTGCCCCCCCCCCCCCCCCCCCCCCCCCCGGGCTCCCCCTCCCATCCCCGGACCCCCCCCCCCCCCCCCCCCCCCCCCGGGCCCCCCCAAAGAAAAAATATATATATATATATATATATATATATATATATATATATAGTTGGGATTCCACTACGATATCAAGCCACGAGGACGTATTATTCGTAGGCTAAATTATCGTAGTGGAATCCCAACTATATATATATATATATATATATAGTTGGGATTCCACTACGATAATTTAGCCTACGAATAATACGTCCTCGTGGCTTGATCCACTGTTCTTCCGCTACCCAGTCAGAATTTTATACCCCTCCTTGGTAACCCAAGAGCTACTCGAGTTTGGTTGCTGTATCTGAGTTGTTACGAGCATATTGCATCTATTCGCAACTATTCTACCCTAAATAAGTGACAACATTATAGAGCTAGACTTTGAATGGTATAAAGTTCATTCAGCTGTATGCTACCATAAAGAAATTCAAAAGTGTGAAAGATACAGTTCCCTACAACTTATTTTTCATTCTCACCCAGCTTGCTTTCTGCTATATGGGAATTGCTGATTCCTGAATTGAGGAGAAGTAATAACATTACTCCCATTTACCAACTTAAAAAAAGTCCTAGTACAAATTATGACATAAATTCAGAAATGTCAGACAACAAATTAAGATAGATTACCTAGAACAACTTAGGAAATACAAGATCATACATTTTAACTTTAGTAAGACTTAAGGTAAGGCGGACTTCTAGGGCGCACATCTGATGTTCCCATTAATCTATCAATTCTGTCATCCGTTTTCAGCATGTAGCAAATCCTACTTTTGTATCCATAATTATAGGAGCCGGTGATTGGTGTCATATGTTGAAAATATATATGTGACATAATTGGCACAGAATAATTGAGACATCAGATCTGTTCCTGTCTACTAGAAAAGAGTTCCATCAGCAAAGGAATTAAGAGACCTAATATTGCAAACGAAAAATTCTATGTAATAATTATTGAGGGATAAACACTTTTGCCACATGTGATGTGATCACAATCATGTAGGTTTTACACCGTTAGCAAGGATGAAGTTAAAATGAGCAAGTTTACCGAAAAAGAAATATAAGCAAGAGCTAATAAAATCTGTGAAAACCATGTAGGTTGAGAAGAATTAGAATAGAACTTCAGGAGATTAGTAAGATTACACAAATTTCCAATAATAGCTACAACTGTACAACTGCTCTATGGCAAAGGTTGAATTCATAAAACCGCTTTAAATTGCATGATTTTCAATGGCTAAGCATGGTTCTTTAGTGAAGACAACCATAATTGGTGGTATAGCCTTCTTTTTAAGTGTAGTTAGTCCCAGTGATTTTCATAGACCTGAAGCATAAATAGGACAGAGACAAACTAACAGCTACATTACATAGTATGGCCTTCCAAAAATTTGTCATAAACAAAACAAGGTTCGATATTGGAACTTTTCTATGAGTATCGGGATCGACGGTATCGGATATTGGCATTTTCGGTTCCGAGTATCAAATTTTTTTGGTAACAAAGTATATATTATTATTAACAAATTATTAAAATTTCAGAAAAAAACAAATTTTTAGGCATAATTTTAAGTATTTTATGTGTTGTATCTTAGTAATTTTAGAATTAAATGAAATAGTAATCACCCTTGTACTATGATATATAAGTTTGCTTCTATTTACAGCTTTATTATGATTTTACATTGTTTTTTTTAGTTCAATTTATTTTTTGTTGAATTGACTGAAAAAGGAATCTCCGTTGTCGATATCAGTCAGTATCACTGTCAGGTCGGTATTGAATCGGGACAGTCAAACTGTAACGATATCGTCTGTATTGAATTAATATCCGCCGATACTGCAAACTATGGCCACAAACAGAAAAGGAAAACTGAAAAAAGAGGTTCAGAACAAAAGCGAAACCGATCCGTTTCTTGGTTACATGAGCATCATTTTTGAGTTTCTGATGATTATATCCTAACTTATGCTGGAAATGTCATGGATAAAAGTAGTACAATAGAAAAGGCACGTATACTTACATTGTTCACTGCATATCCATATTGAATTATCATCTTCTTTTTTTTCATCACTCTTCTTCATAATTTAAATTTGAGATTTCGATGGCACTATTGTGACAAACTTTAGTGCATAAAAACTGCGGATTGGTTACTTTTATAATTTAGGCATAAATAAGATTTAGCAGGAAAAAACTGATAAAAAGTTATTAGCTAGCTAGCAAGCGATTATGAAGATGAATGGACAGTGCTGCTAAAGCACAGAAATGCTGACCTTTAATAATTTCCTGCAATTTCCTGCCAAACTTCAGCTTAGGGGCTGTTTGGCAAAATGGAATTGAAGATGGATTTAGGAAGACAATTTCTAAGGGCACCCCCAAAATTACTTGGGACTAGCCCTCACTTGGGGGCAACCCAAGAAGGTAAAATTTTTACTGGAGGCTACCCAAAAGTTGTGTTTGGGACTAGCACCCCCCCCCTCCACCCCCCCCCCCCCCCCCCCTCCCCACCCACACACCCACACACACACACCCACCAAAACACTCATTTTCATTTTATTTCCTCTTTTCCTTTCTCTCTCTTCCAAAATCTCCAAAACCCTAAAATCCCACTCTCTTCTTCACCACTCCATTTCAAATTATTCCTTCAAAATCTCTTCTACATTCCAAGAGACTTCAAATCCAAGAGATGGCACGCAAGTCCAAACCATCAACAGAGTCTAGGTATGTTCTTCCCTAATTTTTTCTACATTTTTCTACATTCTTTTAAAATTCCAAGAATCTTTGTTAATTCTCTAAAAAGTTTTGATAAATTAGGTTTAGAATCACTTTAGGGTTCATGAATGGATTTATCGAACACGATAATTCTCACATTTTTCTTGAAACCCTAACCCTAGAACACGACAAAGGATCGTGTCATTGTGGCCGTTCGGCTGCTACAGTCGTGACTGACAACATTAGGACTGCCAGGGTTTTGGCAGTCCTAATGAAGTAGGACTGCAAGAAACCCTGCAGTCCTCTTTCACAAGAGGACTGCAGGAAAGTCTGGCAGTCCTAATATTAAGGAGGACTGCCAGACAGCCGATATTTTGGTGTTAATTTGTTGACTAATTTTTCATTTTAACTTTTTTTTTCTACAAATATTTTTGCATCCATACCAGAATTTACGGGAGGGTAATCGCCCTGTGGAACCAGTAGCTTTATTTCATGGCATGATCACATGCTATGAAATCATGGAGCCGTACATGCCTGATCGAGTACTTCGTTAGTTTGGTTTCGTGCAAACTGTGCCGAAGCGTACATTAAGGTTACTAGCGCCTCCGTGCGGGACCCAACCTTTGAATTACAAACCGGCAGAATTCGACTGGGTTACCGACTTCTACTCTGAGTGGCAACGGCATGTGCTTGGAAAAGATGAAAGACAACTGGTGAAGGAGATGGCCGACTAGAGTGACGACTACATGCCGTAATACTTGGTATTCGGACATCCGAAGTTGTCGAATCATGGCAATCCAGGTCCCGTTGCTGTGGGAGCTTTGGGACCTCTTCCTACCAAAAATGTGTTGTATGCTTCATTGGTGAATATGGTGAGTTTCGAATTTGTAGTCTTTACAGTTTTCTGAGTTTGTAGACTTAATGTATGTCGTGTCATTTACAGGCTACAAGGGTGAAACAATTGGCCAAATCCTTTAAAATTCAATGCCAGAACGATGACTGTGTCACAATCGTCAACGCGAAGGAGCGCATCGACGACATTGTAGAATTTTCCTTTATGTAAAATCTGGAGGCGCTATCACGCCCCAGAACTAGAACACTGGAGAGGCGGAGGGGGGGGGGGGAGATGACTCAGCCAGCTACGTATTACGAATAGATGAATATCGTATAATACGATCAAACTATATGAAAGTCTCACTAGGGTTACTCAACATCTATTGTCTCAATCATTCAAACAAGAAGCAATAATAGAGAACATGTAAGATAAAGCAGTAAAGCATTCCAAATGCTCAGTCAAAATATTCTTGAGATCTGGTTTTACAAAACATAGCCAGATGATATGACGAGGTATACACAATCGTTATCAGCTGCAGTCTGACTTAGTTATAATTATGTAAAAGTAAGTGTAAGACAATCCGACCAACATGCCGGTGCCAAGCGGCAAAAAGTAAAGTAAGTAGTAAAACGAGCAGGGAAGCAAGGAACCCACTCGTGTCCTCCTGCGATCATCCCTCTAGTATTGACCATCTTGGAGGTGGAAGTAAGCGGAGTCCTCGGGAGCTGGCTCTAAATCTGGCCATGCAAAACCAGAGAGGTTAGACCTCTAATAGCAAGTACCATAAAGGAAGCACGATATGAGGAATTAAAATCAGTGATAAGGGTTAAGAATATGGTAAATAGGTCTCTGCTTGCTACTAGGATTCACACAACATCACGACACTTCAAGCCAACTTCCCAACCAAACAAGGACAGAAGTTGACCTGTCATGCCCTGACATTCTGATCATCTCAGTAGTTAACAAAGTAGGTATAGTACACAAAAAAACCATTTTAAACGGTAATACAACTGCTGAGGCTTGCTAACTGTAGGTTCCAAGTTGTCTTGGAAACATGCAACAAGAGACTCCTCAGTTCTTATAATGTACAAGCAAGGCTAGTCTACCCAATAATCAATTGCGCCAATCATGAATTAGACGTGTCCCAGCGAGATGCCCGTCATTAATATATAAAATAAAAATAGATACCACTCCCTGCCCATTTGGGAGGTTTGCAGTATTTATGGGAACCAGCCGGCATGTCGGGACACTAATTGTCCCGAGATGGCTGCCATGTAAGAACTCGGAAATCTATTCTCTCCATACAATCGTTATTTTATTTAACTTAAGAGTTCCTATGTTTAATTGAAATCTCATGCCGTGGATCATGGTCATTCAGAATGAGTACTTTTGTACAGAGTACGATATGCATAACTCTACAACGATGCTCGTGCGGTTAGGTTGTAGGTCTTATATAGCGTAATGCAACAATCAAACCTAGCCACGGAACAATCATGCCTTGACCGTAAGGTACACATGATGCTTTTGTAGAAAATAAGTTAAAGTCTGCACGTATCCATATGCCAATGTTTGAGATCGGCTAGTCGATTGCAATGGTTCATGTTTAATATATGAACGTGTCTCATTCAATTCGACAAGACGACTAGCCAGTCTTTTAGTTCCAACTAGGAACGCATGATCAATCATTTAGTCAAGGTAACAATCAATGTCAATTCGTGACAAAGCATGAAAGTCAAACTAGTATTTAGTATGGTCGAGTCTATAACTCTCATGGTTAAATTCCAGTCATACTGGGTATCCATAAACCAATCGAGACACAGGGCACACTCCATACAATAATATGTATTAAAATATTAACATATCATTATTATATCGAGTTCATGTCAAGGAAGTAACACAGGATGCCAGGGCCATACTGCGCCGGGCAAGGGGGTAAGATACGCTAAAGGAATAAAGTTCACGTGTGAGGAAAGTACGCGTAAAGGAAATGCCACATGAATGAAGTTTACGCGTGTGGGAAGTACGCGTAAAGAAAATGCCACAGGAATGAAGTTTACGCGTAAAGGAAATACCACAGGAATGAAGTTTACGCGTACGGAAAGCACGCGTAAAGGAAATGCCACAGGAATGAAGTTTACGCGTAAAGGAAGTACCACAGGAATGAAGTTTACGCGTAAAGGAAGTACGTGTAAAGGAAATATGCGTAAAGAAATACGCGTAGAGAAATACGCGTAGAGGAAAAACGTGAAGGAATACGCGTAAAGGAAATATGCTTGGTTTACGCCAAGGCAGAGTAGACTTTGTTCTATGCGTAAAACAGTCTTGACTTGCGTAATCCATATTTCACGCTGACACGAATAAACGTGGGCGTAGAGTTTGATACTACGTTGGCACGTATAAACGTGGGCGTAAAGTTTCTCCAGAACTCCAATTTTCGTAAAACCTTCAATCTAAGCTAAAAATGGGACTTTCATAGATCAAAATGGGGTATAACACAAATCTCAACAACCTGAAACGATCAAAACTTGAAAATGAGGAAGTTTGGTAGATCAAAACCACCAAAATTCGAAAATGGCAAATTTTTAGATCTACAAAATAAAACTTCAAAATGCAAAATGTCAAGCTCTAAACTATCTTAGAATCACGAGAGGAAGATAAATGAACCATAAAAAATGGGTTCTCATGTGGAGCAAGATGCACTTGCCTAAGCTCTTGGTAGGTAGAGAGAGTTATGAGGAAGAATAAGGAGTGTAAATGAGAATAAGTGAAGAGAGAGAAAGTAGTTGGGCTTTAAATGAAAATGGTGGTAGGTAGGGGGTTGGGTTCATGATGAACCACCCTAACCCAAAACAAACCAACCCAAGTCGAACCCAAGTCAAAATAAACCAAAAGCTAAGCAAAAACAGAAAATAAAATACAGAAAAATAATTAGCATAAAATTAAAGAAATTAAATACAGAACAAATACATGATAAATATTAAATAAATACATTCAAGCAGTACACGTATGAAAATATGTATACTGGGAACGGAGAGTGACAGGCGCGCACCAAGGCCCATCATGATAACTAGCACTACTAAAATACAACGATTTAGCGACGGCCCTATCCATCGCAAATCCGTCGCTAATTGAAATTATCGACAGATTACCGACGGATACGGGCTGAAAAAATCCGTCGAGAATAACCTCGTCGCTAAAACTAGTCCGTCGCTAGTTCGTCGCTTACCGACTACTTAGCGACGGATTACCGTTGGCTACATCAAAACATTTAGCGACGGCTAGCCGACGGTTTTCTGTCAACTTCAACAGTTTAAAATTTTAATGTAGCAACATTTAGCGACAGACAAACCGTCGCTAAACCGTCGTTAAACGCGTATTAGAGGATTTCTGATACGCAAAATATGTCGCTAATCCGTCACCAACCTCGTCAGATTAGCGGCGGAGCAACGACGGATATTCCGTCGACAGGCTCCTGGATATCTTTCATAATTCCAAGACCTTGGCGACGGATAACCCGTCGGATTTTAGTCGCCCATTCCGTCGCTAACTGGGAATCTCCCAGTTAGCAACGGATAGTTCGTCGGAAAGTGGTCGCCAGTCCGTCGGTAGCTGGAAGTTTTTGAAAAAAATAGCATAAAACTGGGCATTTCCAATATACACAATTTCAATATACAAAACACACAAATAATCCCAAGCAATTCCAACATACACAATTCCAATATACACAATTCCAATATACAAAACACAAATATTCAATATTCAATAAAATAAATATCCCAAGCACAAATATACAAAACACACAAATATTCCAATATACAAAACACACAAGCAATTCCAACACACAAATATCCCAAGCATTCAAATTGTTCACACAAAACACACAAATATTCAATATTTAAACACAAATATTCAATATTCAATAAAAAGGAAAATCGACTTTGGCCTCAGCAAAGACCGCAAGTCAGACGATGAATCCTCACAGTCAGGGATCATAGTTGGGTTGAGGCATGTACCATTCTCTCAGCCACTTTGCATACGAAGGCTCAATCTGGTTGAGGTCTTCTGTAGGGACAGGAAGGTCAGTCCCGATGCTACTACGCTCTGACGGTGGCTCCTCCTTAACTTCAACCTTGGGAGCAATATCTTCCCTGATGGTCATCGGTTCTTCCTTGACCTCAACCTTTGGTAATACCTCCTCCTTAACAGTCACCGGCTCTTGTTTGACGACGGAGACTTCCTCCGTGTCGACCTCCAAGGGTTCCTTGCCTCGGCCCCTTCTTCGGCTAGCAGCACCACCTCGGGAAGTCTTGGGAGCCATCTCTCTGACAACAAAAATTTTTATATAGGGTAAAGAAATTTACTCAAATTATAAAAAAGTAAGAAGTTTATCGAAATTGTAATCGAAGTAATGAAACGACATTGGAGATGGCGTGTCGTAGTGGTCGGAAGGGAGGGGGGTGACGCGCCACCACCCATGGCGCGCTAGGAGGACGCCTACAAATAACAGGGACACTGATGCACAAATACCGCTCGAGTGAGCCAAAGGCATGCATCCACTGCCCTCCCTCCATTCCTCCTCTCCCTCTCTCATGCTATCAACGTCACAACTTTTCTAGTACTACTCCCTTTAATGATGATGAACGCAAAATCAAAGACCCCCCTCTCCTTTCTCACTCTTCACAGTTCTCACAACAGGAAGGATCAGTCCTTTCTAGTTCTCTTCCATCCATCCATTCCTCCATTCTGATCAAGCTTCTTCCTTCTTCTCTCCTCCACCATGGCTCTGGACCCATCTTCTCCTTCCTACTTCCCTTCTTCTTATTTGACTCTCTCAGCCCCATATAATATCCAGCTCAAGTGTAGAGTCGGGGGAGAAGAAGTGGACAGGAAGAGGAGGGGGAAGCAGCACAGCCGACGACATGACCTAGAGAAAGTACAGAGGTTTTCTTTAACATCCGTAGGAGAACTATAAGGATATATCTTTTCACAATATGTCACCTTGTCAAAGACCCTTAATGTGACAACCATGTTACCACGGTGTCGGAAGACTAACATGTCATAATTTCCTGCCTCGCCAGTCGAATGGCTGCAGGGACTATGTCCTGATCACCATGTCATAGTCCAATACAATCCAGAGATTGACACAGTACTAATTCATATATGTAGTCCAATACAAATAGTCTAATACAAAAATAATCCAATACAAATAGTCCAATACAAATAAGTATTAATAGCTAATGAGAACCACGCAGCTCACGCAAACGCTCAGTGATACGATCACGCAACCACCTCGAATAAGTGGGATGGACGGCAGAAGGAGAGATGTAGTCCATTGCAGGTGCTGGATGAATAGAACTCCCGGTCTCACTAGCTACCGGTGCCACTTCCTCCTTAATAGTAGGAGCCACCTCAGCATTCAGTATTTCCCTCAAACGACATGCCGCTCCTCGGGTCATGGGTGCCATCTGGTAAGATCGATATTCACAAATAATATAATTGTAACATAAGCAAGCTAACTAAAGGAACCATCATCTCGTTTGAGTACATTTTCAAAAGTAGATAAAATACAGAAAATTCGATTTTTTGCCAGAATACAACCCAAAATTCATTCTAGCATACATTAGAGTGAATCATCTATGTTCTGTACATATAGTGTAGTATATTTTCTTATCGTATCTAGTATCTAAAGAATGTAACAGAATCAAGATGAACTCACATAATGTAATACTAAGACATCATCTACTACTATATAAGATATAGTGATAGGTTGTCATATCATCATTGCTGAGGGATGATGGTCGGAGGACAGTCAACTTTATCTACGGCTACATAGTTTCTTCTGCCTCGCCAGTCGAATGGCTGCAGGGACTATGTCGGAGGACAGTCAACTTTATTAATAGTTATTTGTTTTTCGATACCAAAAATTCCGATACTCCGATCCGAAACCACCGATATTACCGATACCCCTGATCCGATATTCATAGGAATGGTCCGATACCGATTCCGATTCCGATACCGATTTTGATACCCCCCTCCCCCGATCCGATACTCATAGGATTGGTCTGATCCGAAACCACCTATATCCCCTCCTCCGATCCGATACACCGATCCGAAACCACTGATACTCATAGGAATGGTCCGATCCAAAACCACCGATACCCCCCCATCCGAAACCCTACCCCTGCCCCGAAACCTTACCCGTGTGTCCCCTACCCAACCCCCTCCCCCACCCCCACCTCCACTCCCCCTCCTCCACCCCACCACCCCCTCCATGACCCCCCTCCCCGACAGCACCCCCCTCCCCCGACCCCCCTCCCCGACAGCACCCACCCCCATCCCCCCTCTCCCACCCCACCACCCCCTCCCCGACAACACCCACCCCCTCACCCACCCCTCCCCCACCCTCCGACCCCCCTCCCCGACAGCACCCACCCCCACCACCCCCTCTCCGACAGCACCCCCTTCCCGACCCCCTCCCCTCCCCCACCCCACCCACCCCTCCCCCACCCTCCGACCCCCCTCCCCTCCCCCCTCCCCCCCGACCCCGACGACAGCCGACCGCTACCCTTCCCGAAACCCTAAAATAGAGAGAGAGGAAAAGAGAGAGAGAGAGAGAGAGAGAGAGAGCTTACCGGCGAGATCGACGAAGGGAGAGAGATCGACGGAGGGAGAGAAATCGCCAGAGGGAGAGAAACCGCCGGAGGAAGAGAGGGGGAAGAGAGAGAGAGAGAGAGAGAGTTCGTTTGGGGGAAAATAAAAAATTTCCTCCCGTCGGTTCAATTTAAGTTAGGGTACAGTATTTAGCAACGAACGGGCGACGGATATATCCGTCGCTATATATCCAGTAGATTACCGACGAAAATATTAGTCGACAGTCCGTCGCTAATAGTCCGCACCATTTTTTCCGTATTTTGTCGCCAAAATGTGCGACATATCAGCGACGGACTTCAGTCCGTCGCTAACTTTTCGTCAAATTAACGACGGAAGTGCGACTGATTTTTACACAAAAAAATAAAAAAATTATTCATTGCTTTCTGACGGAAGTCCATCACAAGTTAGTCGCTAGTCCGTCGCTATTAGCGACGGATAGAAGCCGTCGCTAATTGGCCGTCGCCAAATTGCTGTATTTTAGTAGTGTAGTTGTTTAAGTTGGATATTTGGATGTTCTGTGTTTGGAATATTTGGAATATACATTTAGGATATTTGGATGTTTTATTTAGAAATGTTTGGATGTGAACATGTATGTTATGTAATTTTGGATATTGTTTGGTATGATTGCATATTTGGATGTCTTGTGTGTTATTTTGATATGTTTGATGTCATTTGGATACGTTTGGCGATATTTGGATACGTTTGGGTATGTTTGGTGTTATTTTGATATGCTTGTGTATCAATCGGTGAAACTCTCTGTACAGTGAGTTTCAAGTAGGACTGTCATACACTTGGCAGTCCTTCATCATATTAGGACTGCCAAGAAACTGACAGTCCTACTTAAAACTTTCTGTACAGAGAGTTTTAAGTAGGACTGCCAGTACCCTGGCAGTCCTACATTAAGTTAGGACTGCCAGGGTGCTGGAAGTCCTAACCCTAACTCTCTGTGAAGAGAGTTTGGATATGAAACTCTCTTCACAGAGAGTTTCAGACATGACTGCCAGAATATAGTGTCCCAAATTCGTGATACGTATTTAGTGTACGTATACGTGTTTTGGACCCGTATTTTTGTTAATCATGATTAGTTAATTTTGGTTAATTTTGTTTTGATTGTTTAATTGGCTTATGGTTCATCATGGTAATTGCATTGGCTTGGTTCGGTTCGGTTTATTTGACCTTGCTTGTTTTGGTGGAGAACCACTCCTACCTACCACCACTCCCACCATAAATATCAATCCCACTCTCTCTCTTCCATTATTACTCATTACTCTTTCTTCTTCCCCACCGTTACTCCTCACCAACCTGAGAGAGAGTGGAGAGCTTAGGCAAGTGCACCTTGCTTCATGGAGGAAGTCCATTTTTATTGTTCCATTGTCTTCCTCATGTGTTTCTAACCCACTTTAGTACTTGGCATTTTTATTTCCATGGTTAAATTTTTGTAAATATAGCTTTGTGGTATTTCAGTTTTCGGGAGTTTGATCTATCAAACTTGCATATTTTGCTAGTTGATGATCCCATGTTGCAGAGAATTTCGTTTTGTCCAATTTGGCTTATGGGACTTTGCTGAACCGCATGGACCTTTTAGCACTCAACCGCATAGGCACTATAATTTAATGCATAAAAGACTGCACATATTCAGTAGCAGCCGCATGCCACTGTAATACATAATCCAGTGCATGCATTAATTTAATGTATATGCCAATGAATGCATTAACTCATGCAAGCATGCACTAGCCTGTGCATTTTTGGCTTGGAATACCAAGCCTAGCCGCATAAGCCCTTAAGAATGCATTTAATGCATTTTCTTTAATACATTTCCTAATTCATTTTTCCTACTTTAATACATTTTCTAATACTTTTCCTAAAGTAAGCCGCATATGAATGGAACAGGCATTACTTTAATGCATCTTGAATGCATTTCCTAATGCATTGTTATTACTTTTTCCTAAAGTAAGCCGCATATGAATGGAACAGGCATTACTTTAATGCATCTTGAATGCATTTCCTAATGCATTGTTAATACTTTTCCGAAGGTAGCCGCATGGAGCAAGTCATATTTAATGCCTATAGCCACATGAAGCAAAGTTGCTTTAAAAATGCATTTTATAATGCATTTGTTAGTACATGCATATGAACGTACAGTAGGCTTTATGCATGGAATTGCATGCATGTAATTGTTGCATGCATTATTTTAATGCATTGTATTGGATGCATAATAATGCATGTATTAGCACTTCGCTTGCATCTCGACCGCATATCATTAGCTGGTACTTAATACCTTAAGAAATATGAGCCGCATGGCTCTATATAGTGGTGTATTATTTAATCTCTTATATATTTGCATTTGCTTGCAAATGCTAATTGTAGCTGCATGGGAATTTATCAACTGCTTGCATGCATTAAATTGCCAGCCTGGCCCAGCACTTTAGTTGTCGTATGAAATAATTGCTTGGCCACGTGGCCTTATTTGCATAGGCCGCAGGGCAATATTTTTATAGTTGTATTTTGTGGGCCCCATGACATTTCTTTGCTCGCTAAATGCAAGCTTACCTTGTGGCCGCATGGCCTATATATTATTATTTTTGCCGCATGGCCCTTAGCTTTTAGTCGCATTCAGCAACTTAGATTGGCCGCATGGCCTTACTTAATTATTTGCATATAGCTATTTTAATTTTAGGCCACATGGCCCCAGTACTTGAGTGGCCACGTGTCATTTCTTTTGCTTGAGTGGAAGCTTGCAATTATTGCGGGTTCCTCTCCCTTTGTCTTTTCTGGTTGCATGAATATTTCTTGCTGGCCGCATAGCCCCTTCAGTTATTTTCTGGCCGCATAAGCTTTGGCTGGCCGCATGGGTGGCCTCCCACTCTCTTTGGTCGTATGTATGTTCTCCCACTTTTGGGCCGCATGGGGTCCACTTTGATTGTTTAAATATTTTATTTGCCTGAATTATGGTCAGAATTTTTTTCCACTCCCAACATGAAAGTTGTAGAGTTTCTCCTTGGCTTCAAGATTATATATATTATATATATATATATATATTATTATTTAATTGCACAAGTTCTCCCCTCCTTGATAAATGTCATGACTTGATAGTGACCCGCCGTGGTGCACTCCCGACAAGATAGCTTGACCTGACAATTTGACATGATAACTTGACATGATAATTCTTGACAGTGGCCCGTCGTGGCGCACTCTTGACATGATAAACCTGACATGATATATTTCTCGAAATGCTGTTGCGACGGCTAACACGACATGACAAGATTGAATAACTTGGACACCGTGGACGATTGTGCTTGTACGAATGAACCCGTCTTGTCTTGCATCATGTCTAGGACGGGGACCCCTGAGTACCACGGTCAGGGGTACCCACTGAATTCGACTAAGGCTAACAACTAGAATAATCCAGTAGTCATGAAGAGATTTCCCAGCTACAGACAATCCCGTTATCTGGGTGCCCCACTTGAGATCTGTAGCCTGCCGACGAGTAGGACACATTTCCAGCACACTGTCATGTGTTGTTCCCTTATTATACTAATATTCGACCTGGATAACTTGGATGGTCTGCAGGACTTGTGGCTGTGGAACAATCTCACTGTATCTTGCTAGTAACTAGGCCTGTGATAACCCTAGTTAGTTAAGGTATCAAGCCGTACTTATTGCTTGGCCGTGAATGCTGGATGAAGTTCAATAAGTCTAGTCTTGTCTTGATCCTGTACAAGATTGTTACATGTCCTGATTTCTTATATTTATCTTGCCGATAAATGGCAGGAGAAGCCAAGTTCTGTTCAGACGAAGGGTTACAACCCCGGTCCTTGTTTGGTTTACGGGTTGTAACCTGGTTATCTGAATAGTCCCATGGTTATCTCATCGTATATCACTTGTCATATTTTTCCTTAATTACTGTCTTTTATTTGTAATTATATTCTTGTGCTAATTGCTGGTTTTAGTTCCTAAGTGAAGCCTCCTTTGTGGCACTTGTTCTTTCTGGGATCTGACCCAGCTGGTTTTGTATGGCCAGATTCTGGAGCAACCCCAGGGGATCTACCGACTTTCCAGCCAGATGGTGACCACTAGAAGGAATCCTGGCAACGAGTGGGTTTATTTTGGCTCTCCCACTCTAATGTAAAATTATTCTTTTCAGGCGTTTAGCCGCCGAGCAAGTGTTAGCTCGTGTACATTTTTACTTATTGTCTGCCTACGGGCTGTAACATGATTGGCAACTTAGGGTTGATCATGTATAACAAAATCTCTTGCTAGTCCTCACATTTTGTAACGACTAGCTTCATGATCAGCTGAATATGTAATATTTGGGACGCCTTACTAATGTACATTTGGTGATCTTACATCTTGTAATATTTACTTACTTGCTTATGATTGAGACACTAGGCTTGTTATTGACCGTAAGAGACTGATGGATTGTAGATAAACCTTCATATTTCTAGACAGTCGTGACCATATAGTGAGGTGGATTCCATTTCATTATACGTAGCTGGCTATGTCTGCCCCCGCTCTCCAGTATTCTGGTTCTGGGGCGTGACATGGTTTAAGTGATGGCCCATGCAGGTCTTGTAAATCAAGATATGTAAGGGTTTACCGAATAGATGTCTCAATCAGTACTCGCCCTTGATCTCTGCTCGTACTCTCTGAATTCCTGAAATTCTTGTCCTGATCACATGCTTGTAATCGTTGATCTGTCCTGGTCCTTCCTTATTGTTTCCATGTCGTCTTCTTCAGCAGCATTGTACCTGGACCTGCCGATCAGCAAGGTGGAGCGCCTCTCGTGGACCAGCAGCAACCAGAAGATCAGGTCCAGTACTCAGGAGCAGCCTCCCGAGTCATGCCTACCGGGGATCCCGAGCCACCAGTTCAGCCCGTCCAGCCTGCAGAGCCCGATGATGGCACTTTGGTGGGTCTCATCAGGACCTTGTTAGCTTCCCATGATCGTAGAGGTGATGCCTTGCACCAGGCAGTGGACGATGCTCTGAATAGAGGCGGTCGTCATGGGAACAGTACAACGAACAGTTTCAAGCACCTGAACCCTTCATTCTTCGATGGCAGTGAAGATGCTATCATCGCAGATGCTTGGCTTCAGGACACAGAGGTGATTCTAGAAGAAGCCAGGACCCCAGAAGACGAGAAGGTGGCCTTAGTGCGCCTGCAGTTACTAGATCTTGCCCGCAGCTGGTGGGCGACGCAGGCCGTAGGATTAGTGGCACCCATTGCTTGGGCAGTATTCCGTGAGAGGTTCCAGACCAAGTACTTCGATGCGGTAGCTCGGTACAATCTACAGACCAAGTTCACCAATTTGAAGCAGATGGGCATGACGGTCGATGGGTATGCGGCCGAGTTTTCCAGACTTAGTCGGTTTGCTCCCACCCTGATGGCGACCGAGTTCGACAGAGCCCAGCGGTTCCAGCAGTGGCTCCACCTCGAGATTTTGTTGGCAGTAGAGCAGTTTGAGCATCAGACTTTTGATACAGTACTGAGGGCAGCCAGGAGGCACGAGTATACCTCCCAAAGGATAGTGGACAGGACCGGAGGTCGGAAGCGATCTCACGGCCAGATGACCCACTCGACAGCACCAGCCTCGGCAGTCAGGGCTTTGACAATTGGAACTCCGAGGCAGGCGGCCTCAGTGACGTCGGTCACGTCCCTTTCGCAACAGAAGCAGAAGCAGTCTTCCGCAATGGGCTGCACTCATTGTGGGAAGCCAGGACACGTTGTTTCGGAGTGTCGCAGAGCACAGGGTTTGTGTTTGGCTTGTGGGGCACCGGACCACAAGATAGGGTCCTATCCGAATAGAGCCGGTTCCTCCTCATCGGCCCAGACTAGTCCCTCGGTAAGGGGACCAACACCAGCACCAGTGCAGCAGCAACAGCAGTACCAGCCTTCGAGGCCATTGCCGCCTCAGACTCAAGTCTTCCAGCAGCAGAGACCCCAGCAGTATGCCCTGGTCCAAGGTCAGATTCAGAACCGGCAGAGAGGTTCCTAGCAGGATGTTTTCCCTTCTTCCTTCTGTCTTTAAATTCCTTGCTTGCATGATTGATTGATTGATTGATTGCTTAGTATAGCTTGTCCCTGCATCTCTAGCCTCTTGATTAAATTTCGAGGACAAAATTCTTTAAGGTGGGTAGGATGTAGTGTCCCAAATTCGTGATACGTATTTAGTGTACGTATACGTGTTTTGGACCCGTATTTTTGTTAATCATGATTATTTAATTTTGGTTAATTTTGTTTTGATTGGTTTAATTGGTATATGGTTCATCATGGTAATTGCATTGGCTTGGTTCGGTTTATTTGACCTTGCTTGTTTTGGTGGAGAACCACTCCCACCATAAATATCAATCCCACTCTCGCTCTTCCATTATTACTCATTACTCTTTCTTCTTCCCCACCATTAATCCTCACCAACCTGAGAGAGAGTGGAGAGCTTAGGCAAGTGCACCTTGCTTCATGGAGGAAGTCCATTTTTATTGTTCCATTGTCTTTCTCATGTGTTTCTAACCCACTTTAGTACTTGGCATTTTTCATTTCCATGGTTAAATTCTTGTAAATCTAGCTTTGTGGTATTTTCGGTTTCCGGAAGTTTGATCTATCAAACTTGCATATTTTGCTAGTTGATGATCCCATGTTGCAGAGAATTTCGTTTTGTCCAATTTGGCTTATGGGACTTTGCTGAGCCGCATGGACCTTTTTAGCACTCAGCCGCATAGGCACTATAATTTAATGCATAAAAGACTGCACATGTTCAGTAGCAGCCGCATGCCACTGTAATACATAATCCAATACATGCATTAATTTAATGTATATGCCAATGAATGCATTAACTCATGCAAGCATGCACTAGCCTGTGCATTTTTGGCTTGGAATACCAAGCCTAGCCACATAAGCCCTTAAAAATTCATTTAATGCATTTTCTTTAATACATTTCCTAATGCATTTTCCTACTTTAATACATTTCCTAATACTTTTTCTAAAGTAAGCCGCATATGAATGGAACATGCATTACTTTAATGCATCTTGAATGCATTTCCTAATGCATTGTTATTGCTTTTTCCTAAAGTAAGCCGCATATGAATGGAACATGCATTACTTTAATGCATCTTGAATGCATTTCCTAATGCATTGTTAATACTTTTCCTAAGGTAGCCGCATGGAGCAAGTCATATTTAATGCCTATAGCCACATGAAGCAAAGTTGCTTTAAAAATGTATTTTATAATGCATTTGTTAGTACATGCATATGAACGTACAGTAGGCTTTATGCATGGAATTGCATGCATGTAATTGTTGCGTGCATTATTTTAATGCATTGTATTGGATGCATAATAATGCATGTATTAGCACTTCGCTTGCATCTCGGCCGCATATCATTAGCTGGTACTTAATGCCTTAAGAAATATGAGCCGCATGGCTTTATATAGTGGTGTATTATTTAATCTCTTATATATTTGCATTTGCTTGCAAATGCTAATTGTAGCCGCATGGGAATTTATCAACTGCTTGCATGCATTAAATTGCCAGCCTGGTCCAGCACTTTAGTTGTCGCATTAAAATAATTGCTTGGCCACGTGGCCTTATTTGCATAGGCCGCAGGGCAATATTTTTATAGTTGTATTTTGTGGGCCCCATGACATTTCTTTGCTCGCTAAATGCAAGCTTACCTTGTGCCGCATGGCATATATATTATTATTTTTGCCGCATGGCCCTTAGCTTTTAGTCGCATTCAGCAACTTAGATTGGCCGCATGGCCTTACTTAATTATTTGCATATAGCCATTTTAATTTTAGGCCACATGGCCCCACTACTTGAGTGGCCACGTGTCCTTTCTTTTGCTTGAGTGGAAGCTTGCAATTATTGCGGGTTCCTTTCTCCTTGTCTTTTCTGGTTGCATGAATATTTCTTGCTGGCCGCATGGCCCCCTTCAGTTATTTTCTGGCCGCATAAGCTTTGGCTGGCCGCATGGGTGGCCTCCCACTCTCTTTGGCCGTATGTATGTTCTCCCACTTTTGGGCCGCATGGGGTCCACTTTGATTGTTTAAATGTTTTATTTGCCTGAATTGTGGTCAGAATTTCTTTCCACTCCCAATATGAAAGTTGTAGAGTTTCTCATTGGCTTCAAGATTATATATATTATATATATATATATTATTATTTAATTGTGCAAGTTCTTCCCTCCTTGATAAATGTCATGACTTGATAGTGACCCGCCGTGGTGCACTTCCGACAAGATAGCTTGACCTGACAATTTGACATGATAACTTGACATGATAATTCTTGACAGTGGTCCGTCGTGGCGCACTCTTGACATGATAAACCTGACATGATATATTTCTTGAAATGTTGTTGCGACGGCTAATACGACATGACAAGATTGAATAACTTGGACACCGTGAACGATTATGCTTGTACGAATGAACCCGTCTTGTCTTGCATCATGCCTAGGACCGGGACCCCTGAGTACCACGGTCAGGGGTACCTACTGAATTCGACTAAGGCTAACAACTAGAATAATCCAGTAGTCATGAAGAGATTTCCCAACTACAGGTAATCCCGTTATCTGGGCGCCCCACTTGGGATATGTAGCCTGTCGACGAGTAGGGCACATTTCCAGCACACTGTCTTGTGTTGCACCCTTATTGTACTAATATTCGACCTGGATAACCTGGATGGTCTGCAGGACTTGTGGCTGTGGAATAATCTCACTGCATCTTGCTAGTAACTAGGCCTGTGATAACCCTAGTTAGTTAAGGTATCAAGCCGTACTTATTGCTTGGCCGTGAATGCTGGATGAAGTTCAATCAGTCTAGTCTTGTCTTGATCCTGTACAAGATTATTACATGTTCTGATTTCTTATATTTATCTTGCCGATAAATGGTGGGAGAAGCTAAGTTCTGTTCAGACGAAGGGTTACAACCCCGATCCTTGTTTTGTTTACGGGTTGTAACCTGGTTATCTGAATAGTCCCATGGTTATCTCATCGTATATCACCTGTCATATTTTTCCTTAATTACTGTCTTTTATTTGTAATTATATTCTTGTGCTAATTGCTGGTTTTAGTTCCTAAGTGAAGCCTCCTTTGTGGCACTTGCTCTTTCTGGGATCTGATCCAGCTGGTTTTGTATGGCCAGATTCCGGAGCAACCCCAGGGGATCTACCGATTTTCCAGCCAGATGGTGACCACTAGAAGGAATCCTGGCAACGAGTGGGTTTATTTTGGTTCTCCCACTCTATTGTAAAATTATTCTTTTGAGGCGTTTAGCCGCCGAGCAAGTGTTAGCTCGTGTACATTTTTACTTATTGTCTGCCTACGGGCTGTAACGTGATTGGCAACCTAGGGTTGATCATGTATGACTAAAACTCTTGCTAGTTCTCATATTTTGTAACGACTAGCTTCATGATCAGCTGAATATGTAATGTTTGGGACGCCTTACTATTGTATATTTGGTGATCTTACATCTTGTAATATTTACTTACTTGCTTATGATTGAGACACTAGGCTTGTTATTTACCATAAGAGACTGATGGATGGTAGATAAACCCTCATATATCTAGACATCCGTGATCGTATAGTGAGGTGGATTCCATTTCATTATACGTAGCTGGCTATGTTTGCCCCCGCTCTCCAGTATTCTGGTTCTGGGACGTGACACAGAACCCTAACAGTCTTATATTAAGTTAGGACTGCCAGGGTGCTGGCAGTCCTAATCCAAACTCTCTGTGAAGATAGTTTCATATCAAAACTCTCTTTACAGAAAATTTAGGTTAGGACTGCCAGCACCCTGGCAGTCTTACATTAAGTTAGGAATGCCAGGATGTTGGCAGTTCTAACCCAAACTCTCTGTGAAGAGAGTTTGGATATAAAACTCTTTTCACAGAGAGTTTCAGACAGGACTGCCAAAACCCTGGCAGTCCTACATTAAATTAGGACTGCCATGGTGCTGACAGTCATAATCCAAACTCTCTCTGAAGAGAGTTTCATATCCAAACTCTCTTCACATTTGAATATGAAACTCTCTTCACAGAGAGTTTAAGACAGGACTGCCAGAACCCTGGCAGTCCTACATTAAGTTAGGACTGCCAGGGTGCTGGCAGTCCTAATCCAAACTCTCTCTGAAGAGAGTTTTATATCCAAACTCTCTTCACAGAGAGTTTGGGTTACGACTGCCATCACCCTGGCAGTCCTAACCCAAAACTCTCTGTGAAGAGAATTTCATATCCAAACTCTCTGTACAGAGAGTTTTAAGTGGGACTGCCAGCACCCTGCCAGTCCTATATTAAGTTAGGACTGCCAGGATGCTGGCAGTCCTAATCCAAACTCTATGTGAAGAGAGTTTTGATATGAAACTCTTTTTACAGAAAATTTCAGATAGGACTACCAAAACCCTGGCAGTCCTAACTTATTGAAGGACTGTCAGGGTGCTGGTAGTCCTAACCCAAACTCTGATACTCTTTGAATTTGATACATTTTGACACTGATACGTTCATTCATTTTTCACACAGATATACACATATAACACACAGGTAAACACAAATTGCACACTGATAATTTTATACATTTTGTACACAGATAGACACATATATCACGCAGGTAAAATTAGAAAACATATATTGGACTTCATATTTCAAAATAATATAATTTACTGTACACGAAAGTGGTCCTCCATATATAAAATGCCAAAGTGTAAATATATCCATACTCAGTCGATTTCAATGTCGTAGTAGCCAACGGGACGGACATATAGTAGTCTGGCCCGGTAACACTGTCGGTGCAAGGGATACTTAACAACAAACTTGCAATTGTTTCTTTACTTAGGATGTGGGAGTAGAATGGAAGACGAGTCTCTAACTCCTCGTACAGCTCCTGACTCACCTGTCTCCATCCGTCTTTGTCAGAATAATCAAGATATCTTGCAAGCACATGAAATCCGCAATGGCCATGCCCCGGGACATCAACAATTGACCAAATATATCTGCGAATCTCAGGTTGAAATTTTTCAATATACAAACTCAGTGTTTGGCTATCTACGGTATCTTCTCTTAGGAGGTCCGTTTTCTTCTTTTTTGGCGAATGACAAGCTTGCTCTTCCGTGCAGGCGAAGCATGCTGTAAGCTTCAATCAATATGCTTAAAGGACAATGGATCTCTCTTAGTTGACTCTAGCATTCTCTTCTGTGAACTACTCAATCTTGTTTGAGGCATGCCTTTAGGATTGGAAACAACGGACGGCTCATGCATTCTAGCAGTCACCGGACATGCAATTTCTTGGATTTTATGCTCAATGCACTCCCGCTCCACTCCTACTGAGGTACACTACCTTGCGTGGAGATGTTTCACATGTGGTAAAGAGAAGAAATTATCGTCCTTGTTCACCACGAGCATTATAAACAACTGCCTCCAACGTTCGTCGACAGCATCTACTGGAATATGAATGGATTGACGACGATATTCATTAATCTCATATGCATAAGGAGACACAATGTATGTCGATGTACACACCCGTAAACATCGGAATCAAATCCGACAAACTTTAACCTATTAATCTCATCAAATATTAATGCCAACGTCTTGTAAGATATCACACGCATTAAAGCATCCAAAAGTGCTTCCTTTCTATGCTCATGCTTCATAATGTTTAAGCTCATCTCAAATGATGCATTAATTTCGTTCATCGTTCGATCTACCGATAGATGTATAGCTTGCCAAACCGAGACAAAGTTGTCGAGAGATGAGCTTAGATGTCACTTTAATACTGAGTGTGCTCCTTCGACACGGTTGGTAGTTGTCGTGCCGTAATGCTTTACCACATTCGTCCATACTAAGACAAATTGTTCTTTGTGCGGTTCAAGCCATATATTTTTAATGTAAGAAATGCATGACGGCTTCCTTGCCTCCCATTTTTTTTTGAACAAGTACCATGCGGCATCGCAAGTGTCTATCGTACAGGATCGCCTTACACAATTCTAGTCATTGTAGAATTTGTCAAAAATTTCCATGTCAAGTTTACCATCCACCTTTCCGAACTTCAACTTACAATGGGATTGAATATTACGATTGACATGCCAAGTGCATAGCAATGTATCTGCTTGAGGAAACATAATGCGAATAGCATTAATTAGGGCATACTCTTTGCCGGTAACAAGAACAGACGGTTGTCTATGACCGATGTAAAGTGTTTTCAGTTTTTCCAACACCCATGTGTATAGTCTTCAAGTTTTTCACTCTTTATGAAGCAAAAAGCTACTGGAAATGTTTTCCAGGTAGAGGTGAAGCCGACAACATGAAAGAGGGGCATCTTGAACTTATTGGTATTGTACGTGCAATCAAGGACTAACACGTCGGCAAAAGACCTAGCCAAATGTGTGCAATCGAGATGAGCCCAAAAGTGTGAAATTACTTCATTACTCTGGGGATGTCTTCTATGATACTCAACATAATGATTATCGGCAAGCAACTTTAGCAGTTCTTGCATCGCCATTCTTGATTTCGTCCGAATGACGTTCGAAGTAGATAGGGCATTGTATATTGACTTAATTGTAGACTTGTTCTTCTCATCTTCATGTCGTATGACGGAATATATTTGTCTCGGTGCAACTCTGAAAGTGGACATGTCTTCGACTATCTTCTTCTCCGTATTGTTAAACCGTCCGACATACGGATGACCCAAATAGTGTTTCGGCAATCTTATGATTGTGGATTCCATTCTTGACTTCGACTGTCTACTTCGCTTCTTCTCCGTTTCTAATATAGATCGCGAATGGACAACCACATTTCCTCGTTCCAACATTTCACTTTGAAACTTTACTTTGGATATGTGAGCCCTTGAACCAATTTTTTTTTTATAAATACCCTTGTTAGTATTATCACCATTGTTACTATTGTCCTTTCAGACTAAAATAGAAATAGAAGTCTATTTGCAAGGATTGTTTCCCCCAAGGGTTTTAGTGCAAAAATTTGGAATTCAATTTCCCCAACGGCCGGCCCTTAAGAGCAAAGACCTGTAAAATCAAACTTCTGTAGAATTCAAGATGCGCTCAAATCAAATCCAAATCTGAATTTAAACTCGATTCCCTCTATCTATTTCTTCCCTTTGGTTCAATCTAGACACTATATATATAAGAGGGATGGTAGCCGGTCCCTTCTCCTCAAACCCTAAATTCTTGCCACTAGCCCTCCCCTCTTGCAGTTCGAGACAATCATCGAGTAGAAGCAATCGATCCCTGTAGACAGGTAATCCTCTACTCTACGCAATTATGTCATTGATTCTTAAACCTATTTTGGCTGTTTCTTGCCTTCAACTGTAGTATGGGTAGTCGAAGATGTGTCTAGAAGAACCTATATAGGTAAATGTTAGGATACAGTCATTAAACAGAGATCAATGGGTATCAGACTAACCGGTAAGTCAATTACATGTCAAGTCAGAGTATCTTATATATATATATTGGGTGACTGCTTAGTCCAGTTATGTAGAGAAATCTAGGGAAGGGGTTTCTCCTTGTACTCTTGTCCCTGCACTCGTGTCCCTATTTTAGCAAAGGATTGGAACATATAGAGACTTCCGATTATCCAGTCCTTTGGGCCAGGTGTTCTATAGCAACAATGGTAGTAGGACCAATCATACCTTAGTATCATGAAACATCACAAGTGTACCGAAGATGCGTATTGATCATCAATTGTTGTGAATTGATTGTTTTAATTTGTAGTCAAGGCTTAAATTGATATGAGCCTTTTCGAGTTGAAAATAACAATCCACGCAGAGACTAGCTGTTGACCCCATGTAATGGCATAGAGATTCTTTATAAATTCTATCTGAAGGTTAAGGTGCACTCTTTTGTTAGGTGCATCCACTTCTCGATTCTGCCATGTTATATGGGGGCACGAGTAATGTGCAGAGGAAGACAGGGCTTAGAATATCGATGTTAGTCTGGGTATTCAATATAGGAGTTAAAGTAGATGTTGTGGTATCAGGAATTGAAGACAGACCTGGGTATAACCGAGTATAGGTAAAACAGAAAGGGGTGGGAGTATCAAGAGTTTGGGAGAATAAGTACTGGACCAAGTGGTCGATTCCTTATCTCCGGGCCACTCCTTCAGTGGGGTATATGACATCGATGAATCGAACACACACTAGAGTATGGGTATTAGGTTTTGTAAACGCGGGTTGCAATAGCTCTGTGAGCAACACCCCCATCTGTTGTAACAGCATAACTAATGCACCCCAATATATCCTAAGGTCGAGAGAGCTAAGAGGATATGTACAGGAATCTGGAGAATGGAACAAGACAACCTTAACCCCAGTATAGTATAGGATACGAGGGTGTTGACACTAGTGTCGACAAGGGTAGCAGATGTAGACTGTTATATACCACCATGTCCCCATAGTGTATGATTCATGAAGGAGAGTGTCCCAGTTAGAGAATTAGAATGTATGCCTATAATTAGTGTTAAGTAAGGGTATGTATTATTCAAGCAATGTAGGGACTGCCTTAGTAGCAACAGACCTAAACTACCAGTCTTACCAGGATAGCCTACAACCCCATGTTCTGATTTCTTATGTAACAACACCAAGGGTGAAATGTTCCTGGATAGGCAATAAAGGATATCTTTGAATAATATGCAAGGTCTCAGTAATCGACTTACTTATAGTGTACTAAGTTCCAGTCCATATTTAGATAGGACAGGGCAGTCATACTTAGGAACCTATAGCTGTTGGTCCATGAGCTAGAGTCCTAGTAGAACCATGTCTAAGGTCAAACTGATGCCAATAAGGTTGAGTATAGGCTACAGTTAAGTTGATGCGTTCGTTTATCCATCTGGTATCATCTAGCACTGACCTAGTAGGCGTTGTCCATATTAGTTTGCATGATGTAATCACTAATCTCTGATACGCCAGTTGCGTATCCTACAAAATAGTGCATATAGTATAGCAGAGGTACCAAGAAGCTAATTCAGTCGGGTTAAGTTAAAGGTACCGACTTACCTGGAGTAGGTATGTAGGAAAGGGTTATTGAAACTAGAAGTCATGTGAGGTGGTTGTCAGTAGATATAGTAGGATGAACCTTAGAACTAAGTAGCAGCTAATAGAAATGTTATATATGAGGAAGTAAAGCCTAGAAACTTGTTAGTCTAACAGGAAAATATTATAGATTGCCTTTGATTTGCAAAGTACATCTATTGATTTAGTAAATTCATAAAACAGGTTCTGTGGACTGTGACTCCGTACTTAACCCGTATCCGCAGTTCATGACCACAGGCAAGTGCATATACTGATTGTTTTCGTTTCTAATAGTTTCCTTTACATGTTAAACATATGTCTTACTGCTTGTTGACACGCTCGTCACACGAAGATTAGTACTATGGATTTATTATACTCCTTGACTGTCAATTACATGATTATCCTGCTTACGACTCGATTCCATTGGTACTAACTGGATGGGGAAATATCTTAGTAGACGTATGAACTATCCATTTCATCCCAAAATGTCTGATCTTGACTGATAGCAGCTGTACACAACACGTTCAGGGTGTCGTATTTATCCCTTAGCCGTTCACATGTCGACAATGATATTTCAACACACTTAGATAGTTGTCTTTTATTTTTTTTTACATTTCACCACTTGCCATGTCATCATGCTTTTACATTCTTTCTAGTTGACATACCATGTTCTGCGATTCATGCTTTCATTCTAAATATACCATATCATCAGCTAACCTTCTAGTTCTTCCACACAAGCTATTTTTATGCAATGTCGAATCTATTATGTTGCGGATAGCTTTTCAGTTGGTGTGCTTGTTCCATTACTGACTGGAAAACTAACATTTTTAGGTGATGAGTTAGAGGATTTCTGTACCACGTATTATGAGCATACTGTAGATCCCGATTTTGGTGCACAGGACGAACTGGAGGTTGCTTTTGCGGAGTTACCCGCTACAAATGGCTTTTAGTAGACTTTATTTAGTATTCTCACAGATTTGTTTCAGTTTGAGATTTTTAGATATTATTGTTATTTTGAGGTTCATGAGTTGATTTGTGGATGCTCTCTTAGCATATTTCATTTTCTTTGGAGACTATATCACTTTAGTGCATTTTTGATCTATCTTGGAGTTTTGTCAGATCATTTATTATCCTTCTCTCCAAACTGTGGTTATTATATAAAATCCATCTCGTCTTGATCTTATCTGTTGATGTGGTTTACATTGTGCAAATGAATATAAACTGCGTGGTTGTATTTATAAATCTGGGGATGACTAGACAACGTACTACCGCCGACTCTGCGGTGCAGGCTGGACGTACCCACGGCCCATGTCCAAATACTGGGTGCGAGTCGTGACAGGATAACTGTATCTTTCTTATGGCTTCTGAACACACCACCTCATTCACATGCAACAACCACAGTTTGTCGTCCCGGCCGGTTTCGGGCCGATCTGGATATCACAAGAACTATGTTGTTTTCCCATCCAACTTCTCGACACCAATGTGGCGCATCTTCGCTTGATTCAAACCAAATATCGGTCCAAAATAAATGGCCTACATCGACGGCAATTGGAACAAGTAACGCAATATCGGAAGATGATAAGTCCTACAATATAACTTAAAGTTAATAAAACTAAACAACTAAACAAATCAAATGTGAAAACTGCTGCAAATAAATAGGAAAAGAGTAAGGCAGTCCTTACAGTATGCAGGACTGCAGACACCCTGACAGTCCTTATAATATAAAGGACTGCCATAGAGGTGACTGTCCTGTCCTAAGAAATGGACTGCCAGAGGGGTGGCAATCCTCTGTGTCACATACTCGACTTTCACCCAACAAAAAGTTAAAATTTAGTTACCAAGAGTGCTTCCAAAGCATCAATGTGTTCTTCGGACGTAGCGGGACGAGAGTCTACTACATTCGATGACCCAGGTTCTTCCATGTTCCTTTTTTCTACATTAAACACATATTATTCAATATTTATATGTGAAATTAATGTTGAAAAATCTAAACATATATTAATTCGATGACATACCAATTAACGGGAGAAGTCGATGACACTATTACTAGAATTTTCACCCACAATCTTCACAAAATGTAGGTTGGAGGAAAATTTGGGCTAGGGTTTAATTCTATGACCTAGAAATGTTGAGGGAGAGAAGAAAAGAGTAGAGGGACAGAAGAAAAGAGTACAGGGAGAGAGGAAAAGAAATGAAAAGTTGTTATTCATACCATTCTTTGGGCTAGCCCCAAGTAAAAAAAAAAGGATGGCAAACTTGTAATTTTTTTGAACATTTTTGGAGTAGCCCAAAGTAAAATTGGTAGTGCCCTTAGAAAAAGCCTTTAGAAAATACTAGAAAGTGGAGGGGGGTGGAATGGTATCCACCGTTTGGTAGTTTGAGGGAATTGGAGTTGGAACTGGCAGATGTGACTGCTGCCAGTTCCTGTCGTCCGTGTAGAGAGGGGTTTTGGGCTGCTTCCACGTTCAGAATTGATGGTCGGATGTGGATGGTAATCAATTTTTTTATTTTTAACAATTAATTACTGTCACATTTAATCACTACTCAAAATTTTTATTTACTTAATAATTAGTTAGTGCCACGTTTAATCATTGCCACATTTTGGCGGATGTGATGCTTCCAAATTTTTTTTTTTACTTAACAAATAAAGTTACTTAAGCTATAATTACCTAGCATTAATTAGCCAGATGTGAGTTGTCAATTTTTTTTTTTTGGCTTTCCAACACTAATTACTTATTAGTTTCTAATTCTTAAATTTTGGAATCCAGTTTCAATTACTTAGCAATTAATCAAAAAGTTAACATTTTCATTCATTGTTGTTGCTAATTATTTATTATTTTTTGGTTGCTAATTATTTATTAAACTCACTAATAACTAATATAAGTAATAATATAAATTTTACATATATTTTTTAATTAATTTTTTGATTAAATATCTTAAATTATTAAATTAATTATTTAATTTGTTTGTTTGTTATGTAATTAATTATAATTTACAATTAACGTAATATATTCTTCCACTTTTCACATTTTACTTTCCTATCAAAACGAAACACATTTGTTTAATCTTTCACTTCCCACTTTCTACTTTCCTATTCAAACCAAACACATTTGTTTCCTATTAGGGGACAAGAAAGTTAATGAATTCATATATGAAATACATTTTTGAAAGTACAAATCCATATTTTTCAACACTTAGACGTTTGGTACGCGGTATTTTTTTTTTCCGGAAAAATTTAGGATGAGAATATATTACCATGTTTGTTTGGCCTATAAAAAATTTATTTTCGGAAATTAGAAATACCCGGGTAAATAGTTTACCCATAAATATGGGAATCCTATCCCTTAAGAACATGTGGGTACTTTTTTTTAGCATTTTGACCCTTTTTTCGTTTTTTGTCATTTTTTATCGTTTTTGTTGTTTTTATCATTTTTTCGATTTTTGTCCTTTTTTTATCGATTTTTTGTTTTTTTTTTTGTCGCTTTTTGTCATTTTTAGTCATTTTTATCAATTTTTTTTTGTTATTTTTGTCCCTTTTTGTCGTTTTTTCCACATTTTTGTTACTTTTTGTCGTTTTTTTTAATTTTTTGTTGTCTTTTGTCATTTTTTTCTTTTTTTGTCGCTTTTTACCGCTTTTTACCTTTTTTCGTTTTTAGTAGTTTTTTGTCCTTTTTTGTCGTTTTTGTCAATTTTTTGTAGTTTTTGCTATTTTTTTGTCGTTTTTTTTTCTCTTTTTATCAATTTTTTGTCGTTTTTTACTAATTTTTATCGTTTTTGTTATCTTTTGTCGTTTTTTTGTCGTTTTTAGTAGTTTTTGTCACTTTTTTATCCTTTTTTTTTTACCGGTTTTGTCGTTTTTTGTCATTTTTTTTATTTTTTGTTGTTTTTAATCTTTTTTTAGTAGTTTTTTTATCGTTTTTTAGTTTTTTTTTATTTTTTGTCCTTTTTTTATTTATTTTTGTGTTTTTTGTGGTCTTTTGTCGTCTTTTTTTTGTTGTTTTTTCTTTCTTTTTTGTCATTTTTTTGTTTTTGTCATTTTTTTGTCCTTCTTTTATCTTTTTTGTTGTTTTATGTCATTTTGTTGCTTTTGTTGTTTTTTGTTGTCTTTTTTTCGGGTTTTTTATCATTTTTTTGGTTGTTTTTTTTTTTCATTTTTGTCGCTTTGGTCTTTTTGGTTTTTTTTTTTTTTGTATTTTGGTCGAATTTTTTATCGTTTTTGATTTTTTTTTGTTTTTATCGTTTTTTTTCATTTTTTTCATTTCTTTTTTATCATTTTTTTTCGGAAATATTTATATAGTCACCAAACTTGGGAATGTAATTTTTTAGATAATTTAATACTTGAAATTTAATTTCCGAAAATATAGAATTTTCGGTTATATAATATTTCGCGTACCAAACGTCCCATTTAGATTTACCAAACAGATCCTAATAATAGAAAGATGATATTCTTTGTGTTTCTCTTTAATTAGTATCCTTTAAGGTCAATGTCATCTTTTAGAGAAAAAGAATATTATTTAAGGGATGGATGGACACTGCCAATATCCACTTCGACATCTTCCTTTATGGGTGGGACATTGGCTATTGACAAAGTTGTTTAATTTTTTTTTTTCTTCTTTTTTTCTTTTCCTGTGAACCGAGCAAAAATCAAGAAAACGACATTAATGTTACGGGTCTTCGAAGATGAGTGTGTACGAAACAGTAAACACGGCCCTAAGACAATATTTGATATCCTTGGATGGTCAAGGGCTGACTCGGAGTGGCCAAACGACCGACAGTAGTGACAATCTGTGTCAAATTTTCGAAGTTGTCCCACCAGCTGTGGAATGAGCCGGTGCTACGAAAGATGGCCAACGTATCAGCGTGCCATTGTGGAAGTTGTGTCCGACTCAGTTACATGACGGACGTCGTTTCTCTCAACTGGTTGTCTATGAGTGGGCCCCTCCGGTCTATTTTGCATGCAGTTGCATGCGACGGAGTTTTGTCCGTATCCAACTGGGAAATACGTCAAAGAGGAGTTGCTGGAGGTGCTACGGGACGGATCGGAGGAGATTCTCCATTTCGGAGTGCTTCGGCTCTTCCTCTCAGGTCTCGTTTGGTTCGCTGAATCATGGAGTTAGAAAAGGAAAGTCTTTACTTTCTATGAAGGAATTGAGGAGGAACGGAAAGTAATTCTCAATGGAAGAAAAATTAGAAGCAAAAAAAAAAAATTCTACTCATCTAAACAAAGAATTATTTTTCCATATTGAAGTATTGACTTTCCTTTCTAATTTCTTTGGTATATCCAAAAATCGAAAAGAAAAAACAATAATAATTATAATTTTACAATGAAAGAAAAATATCAAAAAATTATTGATTTTCTTTCAATTCCATTCTGCGAACCTTGTAAGGCCTCAGTGTGTTCGTGTTAGCTCTCAGGCTAACAACGACGGTCCAACTGAGCCTAGACTGTTTGTGTTAGGTGCTACGTGTGTGATACGTTTCGTTGCGTTGAGTATTGAGTTGTATGAAGGGTGCGTAGTTGAGCCCATACTTTATTTTGACCAAGATTTAATATATTGCCGAAAGAACTAACGGTCGCCATACGTACTTGTGATGATCATAGCCAAGGAAGGAGAAGTGATTGAAGTCCCTTCCTGAAGCCTGATGATTTTTCTAAGAACAAAAGGAGCAATTTTCTAATCAGTTTTATAATAAAGGAGTAATTTGAGGCCCTTGACTATTACAAATTTTTTAATTTGATAATCTAAATTTTGATACGCAACAATTTAATGCTAACAACTATTAAATATTTTTAACTTGATAATAAATAAATAAAAGTACAGACTTGTTTCTCCTTTTTCACCCAACCACCTTCCCCCCCTCCACCGGCTACCCCCACCCCCTCCCTCGGCTGCACCACCCATGCCACCCCTCCCCTCGCGGCTGCAACCCCCGGTTGCACTACCACCGCCCCCGTCCGTCCCTGGCTGCACCAACCCTTCTCGCCCCCGGCTTGCACCACTCATGTCCTCCACTTTCTTCGCACGCGCTATCGCTAGCGTCGTCACTGCGCACGAAGAGAGGTGGAGGGCGGGGATGGTGGTGGTGCAATGGGGAGGGGTTTGCACCGGATTTTGGGGGGGGGGGGGGGGGTGCGCAGTTTAGGGGGGAGGTGAGATAGGCATGAATAATTTTATCATTTTTAGAGTATTAACTTGATACATATCAAAGTTTATAATATCAAATTGAAAAAATAGAATAGTTGAGGGTATCAATTTAAAATTAAACCATAATAAAAAGGTGGAAGTAGGGGTGCAACTCGGGCGGGTTGGGTCGGGTTTGAGGTCAACCCGAGCCCAACCCGATAGATCATAAGCCTAGCCCGAGCCCAAGCCCGACCCGACTTCGGGTTCAACATATGAAGTCCAAGACCAAGTTCGGAGGATCGGGTTGGGTCGGGTCCATCGGGTTTATCGGACTCTAATATGATATTTGAAATAATTTTAAACAAGAGTAATATAAAATGCATAATCAAATAACAATCAAGCCTCAATCATTACAAAATAAACTGAAATGAGATTTAGGACAAGGAGTTGAAGAGTTCGGGTGAAAAAATTATAGTTTAAACTTTTATTTTAAGTAGTATGAAACAATATATATATATATATATATATATATATATATATATATATCTATATATATATATATATATATATATATATATGTCGGGTTTCGGGTTCTTCGGGTTACTCAACACATGAACCCAAGTCCAACCCGATTTTTGATCTGGTTCAAATATTTTAACCCGAGCCCAAATCCGAACCCGAATATCTTCAACCCTAACCCCAACCCATTAACCGGTTTACCCGATTGGGCTCGGATTTAGCCCGTCCGAGTTGCACCTTTAGGTGGAAGAGTGTAGAGAGGGAGAAGACACTCGAGTAGTGAGTGAGACTATAGGCTTTTTGACCACCTGCTACGAGAAGGCCCATCATGAATCTCGACTTGTAAGCCTTGGAGGTCAAGTAATGCCCATTGGCCGATCTAGAGTGTACCAATTCAAATAATAGTAATAATAAAAATAATGTGTATTATTATAATAGACTCTTTATAATGGGCAGTTGTACACATTGAGACTTTTAGTTTAGCATTTTCTGCAACGGAGACAACTAATTGTGTGTTTTGAAAAATTATTCTAAAATTGAATTTAGTTTTCAAAAAGATTTCACAAGTTAGCTTCTTACTAAAGAAAAAAATCTTTTGGAGCAGAAAGTAGGGCCAAGCAAATAGAATTAGCCCAAGCCTACTTTGCAATCCCCAAGCCCACTAATGTCGTTCATAATGGGCTAACTAAAAAGCCCAACTCTGCTAATTATTTCTAGTTCTAGTCCTTAAACCACTGCCAAAGTGAGCATTCCTTGCTGCTAATTATTAAACATTCTTGATAGTTTAAGATCCCAACTGGGTGACGGAAGATCAGTGGATCAAGTCACGGAGACGTATTATTCCTTTCATTTATTTGGTGAAAATTTGGGACAGTGTACCCAACAAACATGCAATACAGAATGTACTAAATCGCGTGCGTATCGTCGGACATCTATTTTTTTTTTATTAAACATTCTTGATAGTTTAATTTGTTGACAGCTGCGGAGGGATTGATTGCCTTGAGCCGGACAATAACGATGGCAACACTGAGATCATAATAACTAATGCTAAATTAATCTTAATTAGTTAGCTTAGTTGTGAGATTATGATAGGTGTTGATGACAACAAGATCCTTTGGACTTAGGACCACAAACAAAGCCTTATCCTCAATTTTGTAGCCGACAGGCCTCACATGAACACACGTTCTCAAGATCATTAAAACAGAGAGAAAGGGAGGAAAGAGTGCTTTAGGCTATGCAAAAGAAGGATGACAGAATTTGTACCTTATTTAGGGGATGGTTAGTATTTGGCTTAATTGTAACTTAATACTCTCAACTATTCTACGTTTTGAAGTTGTTATACTAAATTTTGATATGCATCAAATTGATACTCTAAAAAATAAACAATAAAATTGTCCCAGTATATCCCCTTCTCTCCTAGCTGCCATCCCCCCCTCCCTCGACTGCCCACCTCCCTCGCTGGCTGCACCTGCCCCACCCACCATCCCGCTATCACCCCCTCCTCCCCCCGCAACCACCTTCCCTCCCCCACCCCCTCCCCCCCCAGGACGGTGGGGTGGGCGGGTGCAACCAACGGGAAGGGGGTAGCCGAAGGAGGGGGGTGCAGCTGGCAGGGGGGTGGGGCAAGAGGGGGTTCGGTAGGTTGAGAAGGGGAGGAGTAGTTTTATCTTTTTTTATTTTTTTTTTGTGTATCAGGCTGAAAATATCTAATGGTTGATTGTTTCAAATCGTCGAATAAAAACGTTTAGGCTATCAACTTCAAAAACTAGAATAGTTGAGGGTATCAAGTTGCTATTAAGCTTACTTTTTTTTTTAACAATAAAATTTGTAAAATATAAAATAATTATTATAGTTTTTGTTATCGTAATTGTACCATTTTTTTGCGTTGCAATTGTACCATTTACAATAAACAAAATTTTAATTAGACTTTAAATTTGAAAGATATTTAGAAATTAGCATGATACCACTTGCCACAGACTAAATATTTTTGCCTACACATCAATGTGTATGGCACACAAGCTTCCTATTCGAAAATTCGTGTCTTTTCACAAACGCTTAGCTAGATCGCTAAGACGAAAATGAAAATATGCGGAGCAAAAAAGAGAAATTGGAAGATTGAAAATATGCAGAGCAAACTCTCTTGGGTGGTGAGGTACAGACGAACCTCCCACTTATTTATAATGCCTCAAATGACTTACATGAAGCTTCTAGAAACCTGATATTTCAGAAATTATTCTAGGTCCTATATATTTCTAAGGAAGACTAGAACATATAGAAAGCTATGGAGACTTCATGAATCTTGAATAAGACTCCACCACATTCTGGAGGATTCTAAAAACTTTTAGCAAAATTCAAGTCCGTAAAGGGTTATGCGGCTGAAGATATTCAATTTATGATTTGGATCTTGAGATGATGATTGATGTATGTTGATTCATCTAAAATATGTTAATAGATAAATTAAATCAGAACTCAAGAAAAATAATAAAGTTTCTAGGACCATAAATCTAAATAACCATAAAATATTATTAACATATTTTGAATGGTCAACACGGGTCAACTGTCGTCTCAAGACCCAAACCCTAAATTAAATTTTTTTAGGACCCTTAATTTTTGAATATTTATGAAACCCAAAATCTAATTAATCCCAAAACAAAGAATGTAATATATATAAATATTGCAATGCCAATTGCAACAGTTTATCATATTAGTGTTTTAAAATTCGAATCGGACTTGACCCGCGAACGGATAGCTTTTTCAGTTCGAGTGAGTGTTGACCTACCGTTTTTTCCAAAAACCGGTCCTAGATGGATATTTTTATAAAAAATAGTGTTCAAAAGATAATAAACTTGGACCATTTAGATTAGTCTAGTGGTTTAACCAAATGGTTGGACCGACATGACCTAATCTAGTACCTTTTTCCGGGTCGATCTCTTGTACCAAATACATCACATCCGAGACACCGCGCACATGACTCATTGACACACCGGGACACAATTTTACTCCAAAATCATGTGCACACACCTGGCCCACCTGTCTGAGAATCTAAATTATGCAACTAGCGGGCATCTGGAGGCAGGCTCCTGCAATAGAGATAAGAGCAACACTCTGTTACCTCTCTGTTTCAGTGAATGAAGGAAAAAAGAGAGAGGGTTATTTAGTAATAGGATATTGTATAATAGTTAAAATTAGAGTTTGAATCTTGAAAATAATCGATGTTAGAGTTTGAGTCTTCAAATTACTGTTCATTTGTCTACGTAAACAAACTATAACGTCGATCATTTTCGAGATCCAAACCATAATATTCACTATTATATGAGATCCTATTACTAAATAACCCAAAAAAAATTCTCATAGTTTGAAACTTTTTGGTGGGAGTCAAACCATGAGTTAGAACCCCAATTAAACTTTAATTATGTAAATAAAACTTTATGAAACCCATTATGACATGAGAGCCCATGGCTATGGAGCTAACAATTATTGTATGAATGAAAGAAACATTAACAAATATATTATATATTCAAAAATAAACAAAAAGAAGAAAAGAAAATTGACTACAACAAAAATGAGCTGGTTTTCATGCTTTGGAATTGTGCAGAGAAGTCCTCTACAAATGGCAAGTTTAATAGACCGAGGCGACCATTGGTACAAAATTTGGGATTTAGCGACTGATTTATAAAAAGAATCCAAATTTGTGACCCTAGAGTATGGATATCTGATCATGGTAGGTTATGTTGGATTGTATCTTATTTTCGGTTAAGCGCTTAAAAGGGGAAAGCAATGATGTTTGATAATTTAGTTCCGCATTGCGTAGGAGGTGAGATCATGAGTGAAAGATAATTAAAATTGGTTTATGCCTTACATGAGAATTCTCTTTTCAGATATATGAGCAAAATTCAATATCACACGTCATGGCGAAACTCCTGTTCGGATCATACCGCATTTCCAACAAGTGTATTAGAGCCCATGGTTATAGATATGGATGACTCTCAGGACCGGCTCACCTATTAGGCAAGCGTAGGGTCCGACTTTTTTAGGGGCTCAAAAAATACTGGATACTATAGTTGATAGATACATATGTAATTAAGCATTTTTAAAGAAAAGTCCAGCTGAAAAAGAAAACAACCGCTTGCCTACTTGTAAATTTTTTAAACGTAATTAAATCTATCAAAATTTGAAAAAAAAAATCAATAACTGTTATCACATATTCGTCTCCTCCCTCAGAGAAAGATTGGTCTATTCATCTTCATATACTACATAATAAAAACAAATACATATGTGCATTTACTTCTTATTCAAATTTTAAAAATTATTAATGAAAAAAGTTTTTAAATCCGCCTATTTAATGTTTATAACATACATCGTTGGTCCCAAGTCCGGATTAAGGATGAGGATTTGCATATAAATTAATATGATAAGATTATATAATTTAATCATGTTTAAATTTTAAAAAAAGGTTCATCTTTGAACTTTTGTCTAGGGCCTCCAAATGGTTTTAAACGGAAACAGGACCGGCCCGGAACATTTTGATGCCCAGGACGAAATACAAAATGATGTCCCTCCTTCAAAAAAAATTTGGAAATAAAGTATTATTTTGTTTTTGCATGATACAATAAACCAAAGTGAACCCTCTTAGACTGGGGCCTGATACATGCCAGCTAACCTAAAATTTTGCATCAGGAATATATCCTGGCAAATGACAATACTGCTTTTGTAGTTTAAAAAAAATATCTCCGATGCAATATGTTATTTAACATTTCTTGTTTATGTTTTTTCAGTACTAGGATTGAGATACATGGGCGTGTTTGTCTAATTTATCAACAACATAAACTCAAGAAACATAAAAAGCCAAAATCAGGAGGAACAAAAGTTATAAGAGGAACAAAAGTTACAAAACATTTCAGTTTGAAAACCAAATCATTGTGAGATCTTAAGTGCAAAGATTACGAAAATATATTCAACACTAGGAACAACGTATAATTTTAAGTATGAAATCTTAAGTGCAAAGATAAACGAAAAGACTAATCGCCGTCGGCTCATCGGTATTCAACACCAATGCGGGATCAATTATAACTCACAACACGTAGTGAGCTAAATATACTACAGAAGCTGACTGAAACTTAGTTACTATGAAAATGTGCATAAATAGAGATATTACGAAGGAAGACCAAAGATCTAATACAAACAATATGTATCCTAATTTTTAAAAGATGCAAAATTTTAAATCTGTACAAAATAGATTATATGTAAATATAACTTGAAACTTTCGAAAAATAAACTACATCAATAGAACCGCTCACTAAAAAGACGGGAGGCAAAGAGATTTCGTCCTCAATCATTAGCAACAGAGGGAACTAAAAAAATATATAATAAAGCCAACATCATGAGGAACAAAAGTTACAAAATATTTCAATTTTCAAAATGAAAGGCTTGCTAAAATATCAGGTTCACATTGATATCCCTATCTCACCTTTTCGTCTTATCTTCGGGTTAAGGCTCAAGCACAAGCTTGTCTGCCGTAGTCTTACATCGCAGAATCCTTGTGAAAGATTCTATGAGAAGAAATTGAAGAAAATTAGAAATTTTGTGTTTCAATTATAAGCAAAAGAGAGAATTATAATGAACAATTCAAAAAAAAAAAAAAAAAACTTATTGCTGGTCGTTTGGAATCGAAGCGACGTGAAGAACTTTTTTTTCTCTAAAATGCAAAAGAAAATCTGAAGCAATGGAAAGACTAGTTTTTTTTTTTTTGAAATTAAAGAGTCGGACGACTATCCAATTCCCATGCGCCATGTCCTATTTGTTGAATTGCTATAATGATTTTCTTCGGACCTTGGACTTTGAAGAAGAAATCAGAGTAACAATATTTTATTATTTACTACTATTATTAACTTTAAAAAATTTTTGGGGCCCCTTGAAATTTGGGGCCCAGGGCGCAAGCCCTGTCTGCCCCTCCTCCGAGCCGCCCTTGAACGGAAAGGAAAGGAAAAGAAAGGAAATTGATTCTATGATATTTCCATTCCATTGGAAATTTTCTTTTGATGCATCAGTCCAATGCAATATTGTACCTCATGAGCTAACTCCAGTTCGGATCACATCGCGTTCTCAACAGGTTATAGTAAAAATAGGACTTCAGGCTATCCTAAAATGAAAGTCTCTATATAAATTTTGGTCCGATCTTGAAAATAAAGTCCCCTATGTAAATTTTCGATTGATTTTAAAAATAGAATTTCTATGTAAATTTTGGATCGATCCTAAAATTGTAATCCTTATGTAATTTTTCGACCGAAGCTTGAAAATGGATATCTTTGTAAATTTTGGTGCACCCATAGCTAAGTTGTCAAGTCTTGGAGTTGACTCTATATCCAAACCTATTCGATCAAGCGAGGGTCATATTTATCTCAAAATTTGAAATAATTTCTAATTTTTTTTGATAAATTATTATTACAAAACAATTTTGGACAATTTTTCAATAATATGAAACGGCAGAAACAACCTCTGTTAAGCAAATCCAAAATCCAAACAAACCTTATATTTCCCTCAAAGTTAGAAATTTTTGAGTTCTACTATATTTTCAAGTTATTCAACGGACAATTTGATTGGATGTAAATGCAACTATTGTAACGCCAGTTTTAATATTTATTTTCTTCTAAATGATGTCATTTATACAACAAAATATACAATGCTTTTCTCAATTTCAACGAACTCTGTTGCAGCCAGAATAACTACATCATCACTTACATCAATATTTTGTTATAAATTTTTTTTATTTGAAAGATGCTATTTATTCCTCCAAAGTCCAAACCATCTCTTTATGTGGCAGGTGACGTGATAACTGATATGACAAATTTTAAAATTAAATTTATTAAAATTAGTATTAACATTAATAATAATATTAACATTAATATTAAATATTAATATTATAATTTAATATTAAAAATTAATAATAAATAGATAAAATAATATTATTTATGTCAGCTGTCACATAAGAAAAGATAATTTTATAAAATATTTTGAAGAGATTAATGGCATTGCTCAGAGCTTCTAAACCAGTAATTGGTCGTTTAGAATTTCACTATTTGTTCTTTTTATGCCTAACATGTTCATGGTCAGATCAGACCCACTAAGAACCAATTGAGTGACTGGAAAAGAAAATTGAGTGATCAGATCCATTGAGTTAATTACAACAGATACCAGGAAAAAAAAAACCATCATATAATTAATTCATCAATTATTATTGATGCTGTCGGGAACAAACAAACTTTATAATTATCTTTTAATACTCGATCAAATAAGTTTTCTTTTGGCTTTCCTATAAAGGTTAATTTTTCGTCCTCGAGAAACAAAAATCAAAATGCACAAGTCACTAGCAAAAGCAAAAAAAAAAAAAAAAAAAAAAACCTACAAAAGTACAAAAATATTTCCTCATCTGGCATTAAAAATGAAATAAAAACCATCCTACAAAATTAATTTGCAGGTGGTGGCTCCATTTGTTTGACTCGCTAAATTCCGCACATTGGACTAAGCGGCTCTGCGCGCCAAATGGAGCCTCCTGCTGCTGCTGCTGCTCCTCTCGTGCGCGCGAGGAAAGCAACGACCAACAAACCTCCTCGAGTTTCTTAGCTGGCTAAACCCCTCCCTTTTCCACTATTTGCATAAACGTCCTCTCTCGGGGGCCAAAGTGCAAAAAGGTGGGCTGGGAGAATTAAAAGGTAGTTGGAAAAGAACAAGCAGAAAAGGAAGAAAAAGCTCCCTTTACAATTCAGCAGCATATGGGCCTCTGTCTACTAAAAGCAGCAATGCCGATCTCCTCCACCATTGCCAGATTGGAAGCTCTGTCTCTGTGCTTCCTCCCCTTCTTCATCATTCCAACAGTTCCCATAATGGCGGTGAGTACCAACTCTTAGACTTCAGTAGTGAACTTGATGAGATCTTCAGTGAGAAATCATCGCAGGTTATAGTGGAATATTAATGCCGAGCAATGATTGTTGTAGATACTGATGTTGTGTGTGCTTCTTGCAGCTTGCAATTCCTAACAAGTACTACTTCCGAAACGACTCGCAGGTTGATGGTTAAATTTGCCATGCGACGGAGAGTAGGTTCTTCCGTAGGTGCTCGAGAGTCCAGCTCCATGGGTAGCATATTGCAGTTCTTCGACACGAATCAGGCCAGCTTGTCCCGGAAGCTGTTGGGACACAAGAGACATGTTGAAGGTTCGGGACAATCTCCTTTTGTTCTACATATCGAAAAATGTAGTTTAATTTGCTAGAGGAATTATATATAGCTTCTATCGCTTGTTTCTTGACTCGTGTCGACAATTTTTTTAGGTCTAGAAGCTCCTAGAAATAGCATGGAGTTCTACGTCGAGGCGCCCCGGAATTTCAACATCCTTCACGATGACATCCCGGTGAGAAACCTGATGAACTTCGTTCAAGTTTTCTTCTTATTTGGATTAGTCCTCTGCTCAAAATGATCTCCATGTGTAACCTCATATATAGTGAATGATTAGCTCCTCTTCTTAATAAGCTCATGTTGTTTTATCTATGATGTATATTATATGCAATTGGATGTTCATTAAGAGTTTTTAATTTTGGAATTCAACTCTTTATTTTGTTACCATAGTGAGCTACAAAATCTCTATTAGTTCACGGTTTTCTCTACTGAGATACTATGCTACAACATGCTTGCTGTAATTTTATGTTGATCCCCTCAACTATTGAATATTTTTAACTTAATATCATAAACTTTGATATTTATCAACTTGATATCCTAAAAAAAAAATGAAAATATTTTTGCCCATCCACCTCTCTCTCTCTCTCTCTGCCTCCCTCTCTCTCTGCCCACGATGGTGTTGTTGCCGTCGTCGTTGCGGCGTGTAGAGAGAGAGAGAGGGGTTGGGGGTTGGGTGGGGAAGGAGAAATTTAGTTTTTTTTTATTAAGTTAAAAATATTTAATAGTTAGTAGTATCAAGTTGTCGAGTAAAAAAAGTTTAGTATATCAAGTTGAAAATAAACTAATTTTTTCTCTTCGTTTAGAAAATTATTGATCATTCCAATCCCTCAATTCAACAGTACTCCTGCCAAGTAAGACGACAATCCTCCAAAGCGAGCATTTCTCCAAATGGAACCAATATGAAGAAGTTGATCGACGAGGAAGTGTCAACAAGAGCAAGCGACAGACGCAGCACCCCTAGCGTCGTCGCCCGCTTGATGGGGATGGACAGCTTGCCCTCGGACGCGAAGCCGACGATCTTTCCCGGGGAAGGATCGAAGGATCCGAAGCCCAGGAACAACCCTACCACCTCGACCCAAATCAGGAAAACCGGACAGGATTCACTCGCCTACTACGGCGTCAAAAATAACTCCAGACAGACGACGACGAAACTGCAACCGCGAGAACACCCGCAGGAGGAGGTGCTGCAGAAGTTCAAGAAGGAGTTCGAGGAATGGCAAGCATCGAGGGCGTGGGAGCACTCCAGCAGCTATGGAGTCCAAAATCATCGTCGACGAAAGAACGTCACCGATCGATTTCCTGCACAAGAACAGCTTGCCAGACGCGTTGGTCCTAAGCATTATGTTTCGATAGCTAAAGAATCGGGACACGGAGTCCGTATCGGTAAGCAGTCGACCGTGACGAATTCCCGAAAGAAACAAGACAGACCTTCTTCTTCTTCTTCCTCGCCCACGAGAATAGTGATTCTGAAACCCGGTGCTGAAGGAAGCTGGCCTCCTCGCTCGCCAGAGGCACTGGAGAAGGAAGGCAGCATGGAGGATTTTCTCGAAGAGGTGAAGGAAAGGCTCAGGTCGGAAATGCTCGGCAATGCTAGAAGCAGTACCACCGGAGCGGGAGACGTCACAGCTGAGGCTTCTTTCGGTGAGCGGTCGCCGGACACGAAACAATTTGCGCGGGACATAGCAAAGAGGATCAAAGAAAGCGCTACTAAGGACATCAGATCGGCAGCATCCACAAGCTCAGACCAATTGGAACGCCGTCCTGAATCCCCGAAGTTCGTCAACAGGGACGCAAGGCGGCTTTTCTCAAGAATGGCAAAGGAAAGGGCAAGATCTCAGTCGATCGACGACTTCTCGAACTTGGGGAACAATTTTGTCTATACGACGACTCGAAATGAATCAAATGCCGCGCCGGTGCCTACCAGGAACCTTGTCAGATCATTTTCCGCTCCGTCATCTGGAACGGCGTTCGGGAGGCTTCTTCTAGAGGACCAGCATGTGCCGACGGGGGCGCATATCCGGCGGAAGCACGAAGAAGCATCTGAACTTCCTCGGAGAGAACCGAAGAAGAAGAGGAAAGATGGCTTCAACCTCAGAGGAACGGTTTCAAGCCTCAGACACAACTTTACTATAAAGAGTAAACTGTTCGGAAAGAAGGTTCAATTGGCAGATGAGCGCGAAGAAGACGAGTTCAGTTCTCCGAGGCCTATAGCGACTGTTCCTTCTGTTGTTGAGAAATTCGGCTTCGTGCAGGTTTTTTTATTTATATATATATGGAAAAATACTATATGTACCTCCAAAATTTTATCGTATTGTTACTGATCGATAATTAAATGTGTTCGGAAACAGGACAACTCGACTGAGGTCCCGCCGAGTCCTGCATCACTTACTGATAGCTCTCAGGACGACCTCTTCAGAGCAGATCATCCGAGTCCAGTGTCACCGTTGGAAACTGCTTTTGTTGTTGCAGACCAGCCCGAACCAAAATTATCCAGCTCAACGTTTCCTGGTAAGAACGATGTTTCAATTTGTCATCGAGTAGTACTTGTATATGAATTGCTTGTGCGGATGCGACCGGTCCGTGAGCGTACCTCGACTCGGACACAGGATCAGAGAAGTTACCTTATCTTGTGCGTGCGGTCGAGCGGGTGCGACCTGTCCGTGGACGTCCCTTATCTCGTATACGACCGAGAGGGTGACAGTGTTGACATAGGTACAATGATAATAATAAAATACCATAAGGACGTGCGGCTGCCCCACCCACGATACCACAACATCAGAGACCTGATGAACGTGGCATTATCTGAGTCTGCATTTTTTTGCTTGTTTCTAATGCACACCTTTGTTTTATGTCATTTGCTACAGAACTGGAGGAGGTTTCGGAACAAGCGGATCACGGTGGACGCGATGAAGTTGCGGCCGATGAGAACCCTTTCGACGACCATGAAGACCATATAGAAGGTTACATCAGAAATATCCTCGTAGCTGCGGGGCTGTACGACGCTCCAGCCGTCGGCGAATCGCTACCGAGATGGAACGGCTCGACGAAGCCGATTCCTAACTGGGTGTTCGACAAGCTCGAAGAAACTTACAGCAGAGGGAACCCGGCCGACGGGGGAGAACCCGCCTTCCGCTACCGCGACGCCGATCTAAGTCGCAGGATGCTGTTCGATTTGGTGAACGAGGCGCTGCCGCGCGTGCTCGAGTTCAAGAGTCCGGGTCCGGACACAGTGCCGCACGGGAAGGCTTTGCTCGACGGTTTGTGGTCGCGTATCGAACGGAACTTGAGCTCCCGGTCGAACGGATCGGGTTTGCTGGACGACACGGTGGCCGAGGACGTGAGAACGGCTCCTTGGTGCGGTGATCTGCGCGCGGACGAGGAGGCTGTGGGGAGGAGGTTGGAGTGGATGATCGTCGCAGATGTGATCGATGAGCTCGTGCAGGACGTATTGGACATGAAGTAGTAGTAAGAAATGAGAATGAGTTGTGCTCGTGTTTGCAGTGGCTTTCGGTGTGTATATGATACCTATATATAGAATGAGGTCAAGAGGGCTTAGTTTTTTGATTCGTTTCGTTGGTAATCAGAAGAGTTCACTAATGTCTAATGTGTACATATTGTTTTTTTTTGGGTTTCTGTTATAAATTTTGAAAATGGAGTGGTTTGCATGAGCGGATGCATTTCTCTTGTAGCCCTGGCTGATTGTGCAATGTAAGTGTCCTTACAGCACAAGAAATGTAAGCGCGTTCGAAACTCATATGGAGAAACAAAGACCCCGTTTCGTATAATGTAATGTAATATGTTGGAATTATTCAATAATTAAGGGACCACACATGTAAAATTAATTGTGTTTGGGTTATCTAAATAATTAAGCAAATTAAAGTGGTCTATTTGAAAAATTGACTTAAGGGTATAATTGTCATGGAATTAATGTGTAGATACCGGAGATAATTCTAATTTGATGAGGGGCCAAATTAGAAATATCACAACACACATATCTATTCTCTTCTGTATCCCATCAACAAAGAGAGGAACAAAGATTTTATCTTTGTTATTAAGGGCCGTAGCGGGTTGGAAGATCAAACCCCATAAAGAGACGTCTGCTTCAAGATCCGTCAAGCAAAGACAATGGATTCAGGTACGCTTCCGCAATTAATTTATGTTCTTCATCTCATGAATCGACAGGGTACAATAAATTCTAACAAGTGGTATCAGAAGCCTCCTTGTTTGATTTATGAGATTGAAGGTTTAGATTTAATTTTTGTCGTTGTTTAGGAACCCTAGATCGTAAGATCTAATTTAATTTAGGGTTCCAATGGTTCATTAAATAAAATTTATGATACACGAATATTAGATCTGCAGTTTCTCATCCAATGGATTCAGGGGACGGGAGGCTTTGACGGGACTCCTCCCACAAAACTTTTGATCCGTGTCATATATATATATATATATATATATATATATATATATATATATATATATATATATATATATATATATATGAAGCGGATCAAAAGCCCTCCTTAGAAAGCCCCCCAAAAACTTCCCTCACTCTAATCCGTAATTTAATGTTAATATTAATGTTAATATTAATATTAATATTAATGTTAATATTAACATTAAATACTAAAATTAACATTAAACTTAACATTAAAATTAATATTAACATTAACATTAACATTAATATTAACATTAACATTAACATTAATATAAAAAAAATTAAAAAAAATTTAATATTAACATTAACATTAATATTAACATTAATATTAACATTAACATTAATATTAACATTAATATTACGAATTAGAGTGAGGGGGGTTTTTGGGAGCTTTCTAAGGGAGACTTTTGATCCGCTCCCATATATATATATATATATATATATATATATATATATATATATATATATATATATATATATATATATATGAGAAAAGGGATTATTTCTTCTTCTTTCAAGGCTCGGTGATTATTTGTTCTTGGCTTTTGAGGGTTAAAAAGGGTTGACAGTTGCTATTTTACTCATTATGTTTTTTTTCATGTAGCCAAAATGTTGAGGGAGGAATTCAAATTAATAACCCTAATCGTTCATCATGATTCACACAGCTTCAATACGTGCATGTGCATGTTTCTAACCTATGCATTAGTCGTCCACCATTTACTTGAGGGTTCAGTGGCATTATCATAATTAGTTTCTCAATTAAAGATCACTTGAAGTTGAAGATCACTTAGATATAATCTGTTAATGCATATATTTGACCTTTTATAGATTATTCTATTTAAAGTAATCCTTATACATTATTTGATATTATCTTTGGATACATATCCTCCGTAGATTATTTCATAAATTTTGTTATAGTGATAATATCCAATTTTGCCAAATTGAAATTCATGATTATGCTTTTGATTACTTTATTTGAGTAATAATCTTATGAATATGCATGTATATAAGGATTTGGACATGATTCAGTTTTGTAAAATTTAGTCAACATTCAAATTTTTGGTACCTTTTATGACTAGCAATAGTTGTCCAATATTCTAAGTAGACTCATTGAAACAAGATGTCGCCAAAGTGACCTCTCTTGCGTAGATAGTCTATGAGGGATGTCGGATGTTTGTGTGTGTATATTCATGCGGGTATTAGCCAGCCCAAAGGAAGGTTAATACTTGACCGAATTGTACACATACTTGTGGTGATAAATGTGTGACAATTATACGGTTTACATGTGAATAATAACCCGATCCAAAGATAGGCTTATTATTTGACATGACTTATTGTCAACATTTGATCACTACACCAAGAGTACCACTTGCAGTTAATATCACTATCCAAAGACTTGATATTAATGATGCACTAGGTATCTTGAGATGGGTTTCACCATTATTTGAATTTGTTTGACTATATTTTACTCTTTGGTTATTAATTAGAGCATGTCATTTTTGTTGTTTTGTTCTCTTTACAGTTAATGTTGTTAAAATATCTGCCAATAAGATTTTAATTTTCATGTTTAATGGGATAAACTTTAAGGGCAAAATGAAAATGAATACAGTAGCTGCTAAGGGTCCAGCTCAAAAGAAACAATAATATAAAACTAAGGTTTGTTCCTTTGTGATAAGGCATGACCCATAAGGAAGAAATGTACAAAGTACCACGCATGGCGTATAAAGAAAAGTACATTTCTAAATTTGGTCTGTTCTAAGGTTAATTTAGATTTAGTACCTAGAAACACATGGTGGTTAGATTCTGGTGCTACTACCCACATTAGTGTTTATAGACAAGGTTGTCTGAGCCACCGAAAGTCAATTGATGGTGAAAGATACATCTATGTGGGTGACGGTAAATCGGTAGAAGTGGATGCAATATGACATTTTTTTGGAACCGATTATTATTTGAATTTGATAGACACTTTATTGTACCGTCTTTTAGACGAAATTCAGTTTCAGTTTCCTTAATGGACAAATCTGGTTAGCATTGTTCATTTGGAAATAATAAGTTTAGTCTATCTTTAAATCCAAATATTATTGGTAGCGGTTTCTTTAAGGTTTATGATCACGTATATTCAGTTGAAACTATTGCAGCTTGATGAAACCTTGCAAGTGGAGTCATGTGGTACTAAACACAAAATTAACAATAATAAAAATTTAACCTCATTATGACATAAGCGATTAGGTTACATCTCTAGAAATAGAGTTTAACGGCTTGTGTCTGATGAGATTTGGATTCCATTGACTTTATAGACTTCAATGTCTGTATTAAATATGTAAAGAAAATACAGACCAAAGTTCAATTGTAAGCAACTACTTTATTGGCTATGCTGACAAATCAAGGGGTTAATAATTATACGATCCCACACAAAAGAAAATTTTGAGACGAGAAGTGTAATAGTTTTTGAGGATGTTGAGTTTGGGGGAGAAATAAAGTCAGGATCATTGTCTTTGAGAAAGAATCAATTACGATTCCTACTATCACTTTTGACGATGTGCATGATTCTATACCTGTCATGATCAAGATGTGAATTCGGAACCTCAATAAGACAATGTCGAATTACCTCTATAAGTCGTTGTTGAGATACCTTAACAACGATAATGTAGCGGCACCCCATTCAAGATAAGGTAATTATTCCTAAGGAACAAACTCAACAACCTCAAGAACTAGTATTATTAAGATGGTCCACCAGAGAAAGGAGAAATATAATTTCGGATAATATTATCATATTTCTCTAGAAACGTGAGGAAGACTGTGGATACTGAAAGATGATCTAATCAACTTCCGTCAGGTCATGGAAAGTTTCAGTTCTCAAAGTGGATTAATACAATAAATAAGGAGTATAAGTCCATGCAAGACAATAAAGTTTAAGAACTTGTCCCATTACCAAAAGTTATGAAGTCCATTGATTGCAAATGGACATTTAGAACCAAGAAGGATTCGAAGGGTCATGTGGAGAGGTATAAAGTACGTCTTGTAGCTAGTAACTTTACTCAAAATTTTGGAATTGATTTTAAAGAGTTTTTCTCTTCGGTATCTTTGAAAAACTCTTTTAAAACAATCATAGCACATGTTGCACATTTTGATCTTGAGTTACATTAAATGGATGTTAAGATTGTGTTTCTCAATGGTAACATCGACGAAACAATTTATGGTGCAACCAGAAAACTTTGTGTCGAAAGACCCAAAGAATATGGTTTGCAAATTGACAAAATCTATTTATGAACTCAAGCAAGCTTCTCGTCAAAGGTACTTCAAGTGATTATCTCGTTTCGTTTTGAGATGAACACTGTTGAAGATTGTGTGTATCATAAGTTCAGTGGGTGTCACGACCCGCTACCCAAATTGTTGGGCCAGGCCGAGTCATGCCCAGCCTACGCTTGAGATAAAACGTAGTAAGCTGTTCTAAAGATAACAGGATAAGACTAAATGTGCTAACAGTTCTATAAGTGAATAAAGTCATAAATGCTCCAAACACAAAAGTCGTCTCATATAGAAATAAGTCCAAAGTACAAGTGATCTGAAATGTAAAACTGGATACATGTCCAGTTACAAAATATGTAGCCTAATACATGACTACACTAAATATCCCAAACAACTATGCAAACTAGACGAGTCTTCCCGCAGGAACATCCTCGTATGGCAAAGCCGGGTCCTCGGCAGTATCTCCATAATATGATTCGCAGAGTAACTCCTCCTCAGTAAGGACACCTACAACGTTATCCTGTCAGGACGGGAGCAAGTACTGAATCTAATAAACTAGCATATGAAACATGAAAATGAACATAAGAGGAATAACTGGAAACATGGTATCACACAATCTATCATGGCAAGGATACATATGTCATAGAGACAGATGTATATGTAATGTTTAAAATTATAGCAGGTACGTAATCGGTCAATAGATGTACAATGTGCTAGGGCACATGTAAATGAAATGTACGTATGTACAAGTGTACAGGCATAGGTGTACCTCCGTACAGAAATGCTGGATAATGGCCTACGACGCAGTATCATATAGAATGAAACTTTGCTCGGTACGATAATGGGGGCATGATCACGTACTCAACTATCAGTTTTCCCATAATCCATATTCTATCATGTGAGAGATACATAAAAGACTATTCTAAGCATGGTAGTAACTGAAAGTATAACATGTAGAGATCTAACTTGCTACCCCAAGGATCAGCATTTAACATGGTGGGATTTGCAGTTCATTTATGTAACAATATGTAAAGTTTGTAGAAAGTACTTACCTCTAGCAAAGCAAAGCAAGGCAAGCTGCGATAAAAGTGCTATATGTAGTGCCCCATCCCTACATCGTGCCCCGTACTCTGTCCACGGGGTGCGCGAGAAAGGAACACTGTCGCTATCGATTCGGTCGGGACCGATAGGTCGGGATCGACCGAGTCGATCGAACGGAAACGGTAGAATTAAGATCCATTCCTCGTTATGGAATGTCTTCTTCGGAACCAAGTCCCATATTCAGCGGGTTGTGCCTCGAGGATTGGCTCTGCGGCTGAGTCGGAAGAGACCTCCCGTTGCTCTGGTTTTCATGCCGCACTTGATTGGCTTTGGCTTTGGTTTTTGTGAATGCGTTTTTCGAGCTATGTTTTCGATGGGTTTTCGTGACGCGTTTTTGAGCTTCGCATTCATATCGAATATCCTTGAATTATACAATGTTCTAATCAGTTGCTTATGCGATTGCAGGTGATCGCGTAGGCAACGTCAGCGCAGCCAACCGGTTGCTCGCTTGAAACAAGGCTAAGGCGAGTGGCTGACCTCCTTCGTCCCGTCCCTCTACTCCAAAAACTCAATATGTGAAGTAAAATAAATGCTTGTCATAATAGTGTAAAATCAATGAAATCGTGGCACGATACTTCACGAAACACTTGTTAACGAACTGTCGTTTTGGAAATGGAAAACATGCTTCCCTATACAATTATACTTGGTCTGTGCCAAACCAATGAAAGAATCAATTAGCGCTTATCGCAACGATACGGATAAATGAGTAAATCAACTAAGTTCCAAAGAAAACGGTCATTGGACAATTTGTCGACAAGGTGTAGTTTCCTCGAACGGTTACCTAGGCCAAGGGACCGATTCGGCCCGGGAGGAACGAGTGTATAGCAAGCGCCAGTCCTTCATCGGTGCGAGTTATGCGGGAACTTTCGCACAGGGCTCGCTACCCGACGCAAAAGGGTCGCCGTCTAACTCAGCTATATGTCCGCGATGGCTTGAAATTGCCAGTGGCCTTCACACCCTTCACATTGTTTAACAAATGCACCTGGCACGGGATGATTTTGATAGTTGCTCAATGTTATACAATTTCATATGCTTGCCTCAAAACATGTTAACATGCAAATCGAACAGGATGGTTAGAAAGATCATTGAAATAGCTAGCTAACATGTTTATGAAACTTCTTGAATCAAATGCAGAGCTTGGATTTAATTAGCCATTCGCCAGTACATGTGTTTCGTGCTGATCCTCGCTCTTTGCAGGTCCAGCGAACCAGGAAGGATGCGCCAGGTAGCTCGGCAGCGTTCGTGACTTTTGAAGCTTCGGCCGTGCGTCGAAGACTTACTCTACGACTCCACTTTTGAAGGCTCTCGACAGTCCAAGACAAATGACTCAGCGTCCCTCCCATCCAGGTCAATGGAGTACTTGTGTATATTGAGGGATGTGTGCAATGTATGGAACGGCTATCTCATCGGCACTCTTTGTAATCGAGTCATGTTGTAGCCCGTACGGCAAAGAGTCTTGTATCGGAGTCTGTAAAAGCTGTTCATTATCAATAAAGATCAAGTTTCCCTTACTTATTGTGTATATCAATTTGTCTGCGTACTCTCTTAGATCTCGTGTTTCGAATTACCTTATGACTTGGCCTTGTGCGTTCGTAAATTAGGTTCGCACGGCATCACGCCCGGGGGACGACTATCGATTCGACGAAATCGGGGCGTGACATAATGGTATCAGAGCACGACTTTACGTCCTTGGCCTCCAGTGTCGAGTTCTAGTCTCCAACCGTTGACCTCGTGTCGATGAGAATAGTTGTTCCATATGCTGAACCCAGGACATTTTCTGAAACTAACGAGAGTTGCCTTTCCTTTTTTCCATCCAGTTACGGGAGCTCAGGCGGAAGACGATACGAGCGCTTCCAGCGGCTCGAGTGCTTCCAGTCCCGAGCATTCCGTCAACCCAACAGAAATGACTACTACTGTAGCCAGACCTTTCGGCGACCCGATGCAACGTATGCTACAGATGCTTGAAATGCAGCAACGTCAAAACGAGCTCCATCGTCAGCAAGCGGAGGCTCGTCAGACTCAATTTGAAAATCGGTTCGAGGCTCAATTCAAGCTGCAGCAGCAGCAGCTGAATACCCTCCAGCAAATCGTACAGTCTGTCGTCGGCAACAACAATAACTCAACGATGACACCTGCCGTGACCCAGCCTGCGGTTCGATCTAACAAAGCTGAACCAGAGGTGCCCGTGCTCTCAACTGCGGCACCGAGAAGTTCTAACTTCGACGTGTCAAAATTTACTAAAAGCTGTCGTACTTCTTTCAACGGTACAGAAGATCCCTCGGTGGCGATCGACTGGCTGGAGGAGCTGGAAGATAAGTTCGAGCACCTGGGTGTCGAGGACTCAAAGAAAGTCGTATGTGCTCAACTTCTACTTCGAATGAACGCGCACGATTGGTGGGCTGTGCAGAAGCGGGCAATTCGACGTGAAGACGAGACGGCGGCGATCTCATGGGCGACATTCAAAAAGGCGTTCGAGACTGAATATCTTTCTGCAGCAGTGCGACAGGAAAAAGAAGATGAGTTTATGCAGTTAAGGCAAGGCAATATGACTGTACGATAATATGCGGCCAAATTCAACAAACTGGCCAAGTTTGCTGGGGACTTCCTACCTACCACTGCAAGTCAAGCTCGACGATTTGAAGTGGGTTTACGTTCCACTATCCGCGATCACGTTTCGGTGGGTGAATACCAAACTGTGGGCGAGGCACTCAACCACGCCATCCGTCTGGAGTCCGAGTATCCTCCTACTACTACCGGTGCTGTTCACTTTAATAACAAATGCCATAGTAATACGGGAGGCAACAACGCACTCAAGCGTCAAAACCGTGGCAACGGAGGCGGCAACCAGACGAAGGATCGAGTGGTCTGCACTTTCTGTGCCAAGGAGGGGCACTTGAACAGCGAGTGCCGATTGAAGAGCGGTGCGTGCCTCGCGTGCGGCCGAACCGACCATACCGTAAGCAACTGTCCGGGGAAGTCAAACCAGCACCGTCAACCATACCATCAGAACCGAGGCCAAGCACCTTGGGCTCCCCCGACCGCACAACAAAATGGCCAGGACCATCGCCCTAATGCTCAGGGCCGCGTCTACGCCATGACTCGAAACGAAGCGTTGGCATCAGATACAGTAGTGTCAGGTATACTAAAATTCAATAATATGCCTGCTCGTGTGTTATTTGATTCAGGTGCTTCGTATAGTTTTATATCGGCGGACTTTGCCGTCGAACACAAATTTCCTATAATATCATTAGATCTCGACCTTAGCGTAAGCACACCTTCGGGCACACCAATTCTTACAAACTTAGCTTGCACCGGCAGGATTATCTGTATCGGCGGTCAAAAGATCGGTCTGGATATGATAGTTCTAGACATGAAGGACTTTGACATCATTCTGGGAATGGATTGGCTCGGGCCGTACAATGCAACCATAGACTGCGCTGAAAAGAAGGTCACATTCCGCATGCCTGGAGTGCCTGAATTCTGCTACTCGTGTGGTGAGGCGTCGCCGACCTGCATGGTGATCTTCGCAATATCTGCTCGACGGATGCTGCATTCCGGGTACGAAGGCTATTTAGCTTCCGTTCGAGACATGCGATAGGATGGTACAAACGCGGGTCAGACCAACGTTGTGGCAGAATTCCCCGACGTGTTCCCGGACGAGCTACCCGGCATACCGCCCGATCGAGAAATAGAGTTCACCATCAACACATTCCCCGACACCCGGCCGATCTCAAAGGCTCCGTACAGAATCGCCCCTGCAGAATTGAAAGAATTGAAGGCACAACTTCAGGAATTGCTCGACAGAGGGTTTATCCGTTCGAGTGTCTCGCCGTGGGGTACGCCCGTGCTGTTCGTAAAGAAGAATGATGGATCGATGCGACTCTGTATCGACTATCGGGAATTAAACAAAGCTACCGTCTGAAACAAATACCCCCTGCCCCGTATCGACGACTTGTTCGACCAGCTCCAGGGTGCAACGGTGTTTTCGAAGATTGATCTACGATCGGGTTACCACCAACTCAAAGTCAAGCCAGATAACGTGCCGAAGTCTGCCTTCCGCACTCGTTACGACTACTACGAGTTCTTGGTAATGCCGTTCGGTCTGACAAACGCCCCTGCCGTCTTCATGGATCTAATGAATCGGGTGTTCCGTCCGTTCGTTGACAAGTTCGTAGTAGTCTTTATTGACGACATCCTCGTCTACTCGAAGGATCGAGCGCAACATGCAGAGCATCTGCGGACGGTACTCCAAACCCTTCGAGAAAATTAGTTGTATGCGAAGATGAGCAAGTGCGAGTTCTGGCTGAATAGCGTCTCATTCCTTGGGCACATCATCTCCGCCGCGGGCATCGCAGTCGATCCGAAGAAAGTCGAGGCAGTTGCTGATTGGAAACGGCCCGCATCAGTTAGCAAAATTCGAAGCTTCCTAGGCTTGGCGGGATACTACCGACGCTTCGTGAAGGACTTCGCAAAGATCGCATCGCCATTGACTCGCCTTACCCAGAAAGGAGTCACATTCAAGTGGTCAGACGACTGTGAAGCTTCCTTCCAGGAGCTCAAACAACGGCTCGTTTCGGCCCCGATACTTGCTCTTTCTGACGGGTCGGAGGGATTTCAAATATTCAGCGATGCTTCTGGCCAGGGCTTGGGGTGTGTGCTCATGCAGCGGGATAAGGTGATATCTTTTGCTTCCCGGCAGTTGAAGCCGCACGAGAAGAACTACCCCGCGCATGACTTAGAACTAACGGCAATTGTGTTCGCATTGAAGCTGTGGCGTCACTATCTCTATGGCGTGGCGTGCAGGATTTATACGGACCACAAAAGCCTTAAGTATCTCTTCACCCAGAAAGAATTGAATTTGCGACAGAGGCGATGGCTCGAGCTGATCAAAGACTATGACTTATCAATCGACTACACGCCGGACAAGGGAAATATGGTAGTGGATGCGCTGAGCCGGAAGTACTTAGCTTCGTTATGCATCAACGATCGACTGCTGCGTGACTTGGAAGGAATGGGCATTGAACTCCGAGTTCGTTTCAGAGACGTGAAACTAGCACAACTACGGGTGGAACCGAGCCTACTGGAGAGGATCAAGTCTGCACAGAAGGACGACCCATACCTGGAGAAGATGCGAAAGCTGATATCGACAGGGAAAGCGTCCGACTTTGCAGAGGACGAGTCGGGAGTGTTGCGCGTGAAGGGACGGCTATGCGTATCGGACGACGTAGAACTTAGAAAGGAGATAATGATGGAGGCGCACTATGCAAAATATTCCTTGCATCCTGGCAGCACCAAGATGTATAAGGACCTCCACATTGTCTTTTGGTGGCACGGCATGAAGAGGGACTATCACCCTCATTTCCCGTATTTTCGTATTTATACTCGTAGATTGGATTTTGGCTTGTATTTTTAATTTTTTCGACTTGCAAGAATTTTGGGTTTTCTCGTATTTCGGGTTTTGGTTCGGCTCGGTTTTAATTGGTTTGGTTTGGTTATTTTGCATTGGAACCCCTTAACCTACTCTACACCCTCAAGAACACCACAACCACCCTCATTATATCCCACCTAACTTTTCTCTCTCCTCTTTATTTTTATTTACTTCTCCATCTTCTTCTTCTTCCTTCTTCCACACAACTCCTCAACCCATAGGCAAGTGCTTTTGGCCACCACATGAGAACCCCTTTTTATTTGTCCATTAGATAGATTAGTTCACCATGAACAACATTAGAACTTGGAGTTTCTGGATTTGAAGCATGGGTCTCCTTAGATCTGAACTTTCATGAATCTCAGTTTTCCTCGAATTTATTTCATAAACTTTGATTTTGGCGTCTTTGAGGTTTCCATGTTGAGGAGAATCAAGTTTTACACAACTTTGGTCTTTGCAAAACCTGATTTCGTTTTCAATTAAAAGAGTTATGGATTTTTGCAAGTTTTTGGGGTGGGTGTTCTTCCTCTCGGACAGAGGTAGGAGAAGAACACAGCCTTTCCCTCTTGTTGGCCACGCGGCTCCCGCGTACGGCCTTTGCGTAGAGCTCCTGCGTAGTGTTGCTTGCGTAGAGCCCTTGCTTAGGGTCTTCTGCGTATTGCACCCTGCGTATTGCACTCTGCGTAGCCTCCCCTGCGTAGTGCCCCTCTACGCAGCCAGCACGTGGCCTCCTCTCCCTTGTCCCCATCATGAGCCTTTGAGCCCCTACACGCACGCACCACGTGTGCGTGGGCCCCAGCTCCATTTCGTGGGCGCCGCTGCCGCCGACCCTATACGCACGCCCACGTGCGTGGGGCCCGCTGTTTTGGTTTTCGTGCAAAACCTGGCTTCCTTGCGTACTGCTCCCCTGCGTATGCTGGCCTGCGTACTGTGCATTGCGTATGGCCTGCGTACTGTGCATTGCGTATGGCCTGCGTATAGCCCCTGCGTATGCTGGCCTGCGTACTGTGCATTGCGTATGGCTTGCGTACTGCTCCCCTGCGTATGCTGGCCTGCGTACTGTGCATTGCGTATGGCTTGCGTACTGCTCCCCTTGCGTATGGCCTGCGTACAGCTCCTGCGTATGCTGGCCTGCGTACAGGACCTCTGGTGCCCGTTTGACCTTCAATAGCCCTCTCGTTTTATTATGGATTGGAGCTTCTGATATTTTGTAACTCACAACACTACCTGGCCCGACTTGATACACTTTGGACACAACTTGGAGTTGATTTCTGTATTAATGGTCTTGGCTTATTTCTGGCTGGTTCCTTATGAATTGCAGACTTTAGCTTATCTTTTATAACTATCACCTGTAACCTGTAGTTCATCTTGCAATCTAGTAATCCTTAATATTAGTAACTTGTAACTTGTAACCTGTTAATCTTCAACCTGTACTTGTAACTGGATATTTGTAGCTTGCACTTGTATTTTCACACTGTATCTGCATACGAACCAACCAGACCTGGGCATGAAGTTCCCTTGACTTAACTTGATCATGGCCCGTAGCGGCGCACCCCCGACTTGGCATGACTTGATAACTTAACTTGACTTGACTTGGTATGACTTGGCTTCACTTGCTAGTGGCCCGTGGCGGCACATTCTTGACCCGACTTGACTTGTCTTGACACCGTGGGTGTACTACTTGTTGCTCTGTGCAAATCACTTGTCTTGTCTTGCACCATGCTAGGAGGTGACTCCCTGGGTACCACGGCCAGGGACTCACACTAAAATTGGACTAGGTAATGAATAGACCAAATTAGAACATGGAGAATTCCCGGTCACAGGCAGTCTCGTTATCTGGAGGCATAAATGGACTTGTAGCTTGCCGACGAGTAGAGCACATTTCCAGCACACTGTCATGTGTTGCACCCTCTAAGTCACCTAAGGGTACATTTGTCTCCCGGGCGATGTACCCACCTATAACTCTCAACCCGCGGAAGGATAACTGGATGGTCTGCAGGGCTTGGGACTGGGAGTTTCTCACTTGCATCTTGTTAGTAATTAGGCTTGTGATAACCCTAGTTAGTTAAAGTAGTAAGCCGTAGTACTTACTTGGCCGATTGTGAATGAATGGTGTCCAGCCCTGTCTAGAGTCTTGTCTAGCCCCTGTACCTGGAACTCTTGATCATGATTGTTTTACTTATCTCTAACGATAAATGGGTAGAGACAGTGAGCTATTCAGGCGAAGGGGTACAATCCCGGTCCTTGTTTGGTTTAAGGATTGTAACCTGGCTCCCGGAATGGTTCCACGTCCCTAGTCGTTTATCGCTCTGTGTACTTTATTTACTTGTACTTTCCTTTTCTTCTTTATGTTTTGATATGCTGGCTTTTGTTCTTATTTGTGGCCTCCTTTGTGGCACTTGCTCTTTCTGGGGTTTGACCCAGCTGGTTTTGTATGGCCAGATTTCGGAGCGGCTCCCGAGGATCTACCGAGCTTCCAGCCCAATGGTGACAACTAGACGGAACCCGGGCTACGAGTGGGTCTTCCTTTTTGTTTCATCCACTTATATGTAAATTTATTCTTTTGAGGCGTTTAGCCGACGAGCACCTGTTAGCTCGATGCACATTTACTTACTGTCTGCCTACGGACTGTAAACATGATTAACAAATCCTAGGGTTGATCATGTATGACTGAACTCTTGCTAGTCCTATCATTTGTACGACTAGCTTCATGATCATCCAATATGTAATATTTGGGACGCCTTATATATATATTTGATGCTCTAAACATCTTGTAACTCTGTTAATTGCTGGAGATTGAGACAATAGGCTTGACCTTAAGAGACTGCTGGCTTGTAGTAAACCCTCATATCTAGACAGCCGTGACCGTATAGTTGAGATATATTCTATTTCAATATACGTAGCTGGCTGTGTCTGCCCCCGCTCTCCAGTATTCTGGTTCTGGGGCGTGACACGGTTTAAGTGGTGGCCCATGCAGGTCCTGGCATTCAAGAAATGTGAGGGTTTACCAAATAGATGTCTTAATCAATATTCGCCCTTGATCTCTGCTCGTATCTTCAAATCCCTGAGATTCTTGACCTGATCATATTGCTTGTATAATTGATCTGTCCTGGTCCTTTCCTTATTGTTCCCTATGTCATCTTCTTCAGCGGCATTACTCCCGGACCTGCCAACCAGCCAGAGGAAGCTCGACAAGCACTCCAGCGCCAGGAAGATCAAGCTCAGCACTCTGGAGTAGCCTCTCGAGTTATGCCTTCCGGAGGCCCGGAACCTCCAGTTCAGGCAGCTCCGCCCGTTCAACCAGCTAGACAGGATGAGGGACCTTTGGTGGGGCTTATCAGAGAACTGCTTGCATCCCAAGATCGTCGAGGCGACGCCTTGCACCAGGAAGTTCATGATGCACTAAACCGAGGAGGTCCCCAAGGAAATCAGGCGGCCAACAGTTTCAAGCGCTTGAACCCTCCCTTCTTTGACGGCAGTGAAGATGCGATTGCCGCGGATGCTTGGCTTCAGGATACCGAGGTGGTTCTAGAAGCAGCTAGGACACCTGATAATGATAAGGTGGCGGTGGTACGCCTACAGTTGTTAGACTTGGCTCGCGATTGGTGGGCAGCTCAGGCCATGGGGTTAGCAACACTAGTCACTTGGGCGACGTTCAGAGAGAGGTTTCAGACAAAGTACTTCGATGCGGTGGCACGGTACGACCTGCAGACCAGATTCACCAACTTGAAGCAAGGAGGCAGGACGGTCGATGGCTATGCGACCGAGTTTTCTAGACTGAGTAGGTTCGACCCCACCTTGGTGGCAACCGAGTTCGATAGGGCTCAGCGGTTCCAGCAAGGACTGCATTTGGAGATATTATTGGCTGTAGAACAGTTCGAGCACCAGACGTTCGATGCAGTATTGAAAGTAGCAAGGAGGCATGAGTATACCTCCCGGAGAATTGTGGACAGGACCGGAGGCAGGAAATGGTCCCATAACCAGATGCACCAATCTTCAGCTCCAGCCCCGGCAGCTAGGGGTATAACCATTGGAACTCCGAGGCGGGCGGCCTCAGTGACGTCGGTTCAGCATTCGACCCCGACGTACCCGCAGCAGCAGAAGCAGAAGCAGTCTTCCGCGGTGGGATGTTCTCATTGCGGGAAGCTGGGCCATGTAGTGGCAGAGTGTCGTAGGGCACAAGGATTGTGCCTGGCTTGTGGAGGAGCAGATCATAAGATAGGGACCTGCCCGAATAGGGGAGGTCCATCCTCATCCAACCTTTCTAGTTCTTCGGTGAGGGGACCAGCCCCAGTTCCAGTCCCGCAGCAGCAGCAACAGCAGTACCCGAGGCCATTGGCGCCCCAGGCCCAGGCCTTTCAACAGCAGAACCAGCAGCAGTTCACCCAGGCTCCAGCACAGAGCCGACAGAGGGGTTTCCAGCAGAGGGGACCCGCAGCTAGAGGTCAGGCAATGATGATGACCATGGAAGAAGAAGTTGCACCAGGTGAGGTAGTGGCAGGTACTATTCTCGTCAACACCTTTCCAGCATCCGTATTATTTGATTCTGGTGCATCGCATTCATTCATGTCTGCACGATTCGCGACACGGATAGGGTTGGAGCCCGAGTCATTATCAGTGAGGCTCAATATACTTACCGGTAATGGTCTTGTGGGAGTAGATCGAGTGTTTTCCTCGTGTCGAATCGTAGTTAGCAGTAGAGAATTCCCCGCTAGATTTATAGAATTCCCTATGGCGGACTATGATATAGTCCTAGGCATGGATTGGTTGAGGAACCATTATGCTAGGATAGACTGCCATGTTGGCAGAGTTGTCTTTAGTATTCCCGGAGAGCCAGAGTTTTCATTTACCAGAGGCACAGTAGAACCATCTCCTCCAGTATTGCGGATGGCAGTAGCAGCAGTGCAGTTGCCCCGGATAGTTGAAGAGTTTCCAGATGTCTTCCCAGAGGAACTTCCAGGGATGCCACCAGAGCGGGAGATCGAGTTCACCATTGACTTGATTCCCGGGGCAGCACCAGTATCAGAGCGAGTCTACAGAATGGCGCCTTCAGAGTTGGAAATTTTGTACAAGATGATTGAAGAACTCAGGACCAAGGGATTCATTCGTGCAAGTGGATCGCCTTGGGGAGCCCCGATGCTTCTTGTGAAAAAGAAGGATGGTACGTCCAGGCTATGTGTTGATTATCGTACCTTGAACTCAGTGACAATCAAGAACAGATACCCTCTTCCAAGGATAGATGATTTGTTTGATCAACTCAAAGGGGCTTCAGTTTTCTCGAAGATAGACTTGCGGTCAGGATACCACCAGATCAGAGTCAGAGAGCAGGACATCCCGAAGACGGCGTTCAGATCTAGGTACGGGCATTGGGAGTTTCTAGTTATGCCCTTTGGAGCGACCAATGCGCCGGCAGTGTTCATGGACCTTATGAACCGTATTTTCATGCCTTACTTGGATCAGTTTGTGATAGTATTCCTTGATGACATCCTGGTCTACAGCAAGAGTGAGGCAGAGCATGAGCAGCATCTCCGTGTGGTTCTTCAGATTCTCAGAGAGCACCAGTTGTACGCCAAGTTCAGTAAATGCGAGTTCTGGCTCGATCGCATTTCATACTTGGGTCACATCATTACCAGAGGAGGAGTGGAAGTGGATCCCCAGAAGATTGTGGCTATCGAGGCATGGCCAGTACCCAGCTCAGTGGCAGAAGTTCGCAGCTTTCTAGGATTGGCCGGCTACTACCGGCGGTTCGTCTCTGATTTTGCAAGGATTTCAGCGCCGATGACCCAGTTGACCCGCAAGGATGTGCCGTTCGTTTGGACAGCAGAATGTCAGAAATCATTTGAGAAGTTGAAGCGAGGTTTGATAACGGCTCCCATTCTCACCCTTCCAGATGGGACCGGAGGATTCACAGTTTATTGCGACGCTTCAGACAGAGGATTGGGATGTATTTTGATGCAGCATGGGAAGGTAATTGCTTATGCGTCACGTCAACTCCGTGATCATGAGAAGAATTACCCGACCCACGACTTGGAGCTAGCAGCAGTAGTGTTTGCACTTAAGTTGTGGAGGCACTACTTGTACGGAGACAGAGTGGAGATATTTACTGATCATAAGAGCCTGAAGTATGTTTTCACCCAGAAGGATCTTAATATGCGGCAGAGAAGATGGCTCGAGCTACTGGTGGACTATGATGTGGACTTGCAGTATCATCCGGGGAAGGCCAATGTTGTAGCAGATGCGTTGAGCCGGAGTCTACCTTCTAACGGCGCAACCAGAGCTATTGGCAGATCTTCAGAAGATGGGAATTGAAGTGATTCTCCCTTCCAATGTGGCCTTGATGGCCAGCCTACAGATACAGTCCACCATAGTTGAGAGGATCCGGACAGCACAGTTAACAGATTCCAAGATTCAGTGGCTCAGAGCAGAGTGCGAGGCAGGGAGAAGGCCAGAGTTATGTATTCATGAGGATGGTACACTTCGACACGGCACGCGTCTTTGTGTACCCAGCGGAGATATCAGACAGGAAGTCATGGCAGAGGCTCACAGTTCGCAGTATTCCATTCACCCAGGCGGCACGAAGATGTACAGAGATATTCGTCAGCACTTTTGGTGGAATGGTATGAAAAGGGAGATAGCCCGGTATGTCTCTCGATGTTTGGTTTGCCAACAAGTCAAGGCTGAACATCAGAGGCCAGCTGGACTTCTTCAACCTTTACCGATCCCAGAATGGAAATGGGAACACATAACCATGGATTTCGTGACTGGGTTACCCAGATCTCTGGCAGGCAGAGATGCTATTTGGGTCATTGTGGACAGGCTTACCAAGGTGGCACACTTTCTTCCCTTTAGAGTTGGACAGTCGACGGCACAGCTAGCAGAGATGTATCTCAGGCAGATCGTCCGACTTCACGGGGTGCCAGTCAGCATAGTATCAGACAGGGATACGAGATTCACATCGCACTTTTGGCGCAGTCTTCATCAAAGTTTGGGGACTCGTCTCAAGTTCAGCTCAGCGTATCATCCGCAGACAGATGGGCAGTCAGAGCGTACTATACAAACTCTCGAAGATATGTTGCGGTCGTGTACCCTTGACTTCGGTGGTTCGTGGGAGGACCACCTGCACCTGGTGGAATTCTCGTACAACAATAGTTTCCAGGCCAGTATCCAGATGGCACCCTTCGAGGCTCTGTATGGCAGGAAATGCAGATCCCCGTTAGCATGGGACGATATCGGAGAGAGGCAGATACTCGGTCCAGAACTGATTTCTCAGACGGTTGAAGTGGTCAGGAAGGTCAGAGATCACATCCGAGTTGCTCAGGACCGCCAGCGCCATTGGGCCGATGCTCATCGGCGTCCCTTAGAATTTGCCGTCGGCGACCATGTATTCCTTAGGATCTCGCCTACCCGCGGCGTCATTCGTTTTGGCGTACGGGGAAAGCTTAGTCCTAGGTATATAGGGCCGTTTGATATTCTGGAGCGAGTAGGCGATGTGTCCTATCGTCTCGCTCTTCCGCCGTCACTAAGTGAGGTACATGATGTATTCCATGTATCCCAATTAAGACGGTACATTCCGGACCCGAGCCATATCCTAGATCATTCGGAATTGGTTGTTGGTACCAACCTTTCGTATGAGGAGAGGCCCGTGTCTATTTTGGACCGGAGAGAAAAGACGCTCAAGAACAAGACTATTAACTTAGTCCGTGTTGCTTGGGGTCATCACTCTCTAGGCGAGTCAACGTGGGAGCGTGAGGACGACATCCGATCGCGATATCCCTACCTGTTTGACTCGTAAGGTATAATGTCTTTCTTATGCCTTACGCTTTTCCCTTCCTTGCTTGCATTGTATGGTTGTATGATTGAACTGCTTAGTGTAGCTTGTCTGTGCTTAGTATAGCTTGTTGTGGCAATCTCTAGCTCCTTGATTAAATTCCGAGGACGGAATTCTTTGAAGGTGGGTAGAGTTGTCACCCTCATTTCCCGTATTTTCGTATTTATACTCGTAGATTGGATTTTGGCTTGTATTTTTAATTTTTTCGACTTGCAAGAATTTTGGGTTTTCTCGTATTTCGGGTTTTGGTTCGGCTCGGTTTTAATTGGTTTGGTTTGGTTATTTTGCATTGGAACCCCTTAACCTACTCTACACCCTCAAGAACACCACAACCACCCTCATTATATCCCACCTAACTTTTCTCTCTCCTCTTTATTTTCATTTACTTCTCCATCTTCTTCTTCTTCCTTCTTCCACACAACTCCCCAACCCATAGGCAAGTGCTTTTGGCCACCACATGAGAACCCCTTTTTATTTGTCCATTAGATAGATTAGTTCACCATGAACAACATTAGAACTTGGAGTTTCTGGATTTGAAGCATGGGTCTCCTTAGATCTGAACTTTCATGAATCTCAGTTTTCCTCGAATTTATTTCATAAACTTTGATTTTGGCGTCTTTGAGGTTTCCATGTTGAGGAGAATCAAGTTTTACACAACTTTGGTCTTTGCAAAACCTGATTTCGTTTTCAATTAAAAGAGTTATGGATTTTTGCAAGTTTTTGGGGTGGGTGTTCTTCCTCTCGGACAGAGGTAGGAGAAGAACACAGCCTTTCCCTCTTGTTGGCCACGCGGCTCCCGCGTACGGCCTTTGCGTAGAGCTCCTGCGTAGTGTTGCTTGCGTAGAGCCCTTGCTTAGGGTCTTCTGCGTATTGCACCCTGCGTATTGCACTCTGCGTAGCCTCCCCTGCGTAGTGCCCCTCTACGCAGCCAGCACGTGGCCTCCTCTCCCTTGTCCCCATCATGAGCCTTTGAGCCCCTACACGCATGCACCACGTGTGCGTGGGCCCCAGCTCCATTTCGTGGGCGCCGCTGCCGCCGACCCTATACGCACGCCCACGTGCGTGGGGCCCGCTGTTTTGGTTTTCGTGCAAAACCTGGCTCCCTTGCGTACTGCTCCCCTGCGTATGCTGGCCTGCGTACTGTGCATTGCGTATGGCCTGCGTACTGTGCATTGCGTATGGCCTGCGTATAGCCCCTGCGTATGCTGGCCTGCGTACTGTGCATTGCGTATGGCTTGCGTACTGCTCCCCTGCGTATGCTGGCCTACGTACTGTGCATTGCATATGGCTTGCGTACTGCTCTCCTTGCGTATGGCCTGCGTACAGCTCCTGCGTATGCTGGCCTGCGTACAGGACCTCTGGTGCCCGTTTGACCTTCAATAGCCCTCTCATTTTATTATGGATTGGAGCTTCTGATATTTTGTAACTCACAACACTACCTGGCCCGACTTGATACACTTTGGACACAACTTGGAGTTGATTTCTGTATTAATGGTCTTGGCTTATTTCTGGCTGGTTCCTTATGAATTGTAGACTTTAGCTTATCTTTTATAACTATCACCTGTAACCTGTAGTTCATCTTGCAATCTAGTAATCCTTAATATTAGTAACTTGTAACTTGTAACCTGTTAATCTTCAACCTGTACTTGTAACTGGATATTTGTAGCTTGCACTTGTATTTTCACACTGTATCTGCATACGAACCAACCAGACCTGGGCATGAAGTTCCCTTGACTTAACTTGATCATGGCCCGTAGCGGCGCACCCCCGACTTGGCATGACTTGATAACTTAACTTGACTTGACTTGGTATGACTTGGCTTCACTTGCTAGTGGCCCGTGGCGGCACATTCTTGACCCGACTTGACTTGTCTTGACACCGTGGGTGTACTACTTGTTGCTCTGTGCAAATCACTTGTCTTGTCTTGCACCATGCTAGGAGGTGACTCCCTGGGTACCACGGCCAGGGACTCACACTAAAATTGGACTAGGTAATGAATAGACCAAATTAGAACATGGAGAATTCCCGGTCACAGGCAGTCTCGTTATCTGGAGGCATAAATGGACTTGTAGCTTGCCGACGAGTAGAGCACATTTCCAGCACACTGTCATGTGTTGCACCCTCTAAGTCACCTAAGGGTACATTTGTCTCCCGGGTGATGTACCCACCTATAACTCTCAACCCGCGGAAGGATAACTGGATGGTCTGCAGGGCTTGGGACTGGGAGTTTCTCACTTGCATCTTGTTAGTAATTAGGCTTGTGATAACCCTAGTTAGTTAAAGTAGTAAGCCGTAGTACTTGCTTGGCCGATTGTGAATGAATGGTGTCCAGCCCTGTCTAGAGTCTTGTCTAGCCCCTGTACCTGGAACTCTTGATCATGATTGTTTTACTTATCTCTAACGATAAATGGGTAGAGACAGTGAGCTATTCAGGCGAAGGGGTACAATCCCGGTCCTTGTTTGGTTTAAGGATTGTAACCTGGCTCCCGGAATGGTTCCACGTCCCTAGTCGTTTATCGCTCTGTGTACTTTATTTACTTGTACTTTCCTTTTCTTCTTTATGTTTTGATATGCTGGCTTTTGTTCTTATTTGTGGCCTCCTTTGTGGCACTTGCTCTTTCTGGGGTTTGACCCAGCTGGTTTTGTATGGCCAGATTTCGGAGCGGCTCCCGAGGATCTACCGAGCTTCCAGCCCAATGGTGACAACTAGACGGAACCCGGGCTACGAGTGGGTCTTCCTTTTTGTTTCACCCACTTATATGTAAATTTATTCTTTTGAGGCGTTTAGCCGACGAGCACCTGTTAGCTCGATGCACATTTACTTACTGTCTGCCTACGGGCTGTAAACATGATTAACAAATCCTAGGGTTGATCATGTATGACTGAACTCTTGCTAGTCCTATCATTTGTACGACTAGCTTCATGATCATCCAATATGTAATATTTGGGACGCCTTATATATATATTTGATGCTCTAAACATCTTGTAACTCTGTTAATTGCTGGAGATTGAGACAATAGGCTTGACCTTAAGAGACTGCTGGCTTGTAGTAAACCCTCATATCTAGACAGCCGTGACCGTATAGTTGAGATATATTCTATTTCAATATACGTAGCTGGCTGTGTCTGCCCCCGCTCTCCAGTATTCTGGTTCTGGGGCGTGACACGGTTTAAGTGGTGGCCCATGCAGGTCCTGGCATTCAAGAAATGTGAGGGTTTACCAAATAGATGTCTTAATCAATATTCGCCCTTGATCTCTGCTCGTATCTTCAAATCCCTGAGATTCTTGACCTGATCATATTGCTTGTATAATTGATCTGTCCTGGTCCTTTCCTTATTGTTCCCTATGTCATCTTCTTCAGCGGCATTACTCCCGGACCTGCCAACCAGCCAGAGGAAGCTCGACAAGCACTCCAGCGCCAGGAAGATCAAGCTCAGCACTCTGGAGCGTCGAGGACGTCGCGGGGAAACGACGTCGTCTCGGTCATCGTCGATCGACTAACCAAGTTAGCGCACTTTATCGCCATCAAAGTTACTTAGAGCGTCGACCGCCTTGCTCAGATATACCTTGATGAAATAGTTCGGCTGCATGGGGTCCCAGTTTCTATCGTCTCTGATCGGGATGGAAGGTTCGTAGCGCGCTTCTGGAGTAGTCTACATTCAGCATTGGGGACTAAGTTGAAGTTCAGCTCAGCTTATCATCCTCAGACTGACGGCCAAACAGAGCGGGTGAACCAAATTCTCGAAGACATGTTACGACTCTGTGCGATCGACTTGAAGTCAAGTTGGGACGTACATCTACCGCTGGCCGAGTTTGCATACAACAACAGCTATCAGTCCAGCATTCAAATGGCACCGTATGAAGCTTTGTACGGCCGAAAGTGTAGATCGCCCATTTGTTGGGATGAAGTCGGGGAGCGGCAGATACTTGGTCCGGAGCTGGTGGAGCAGACTGTGCAGAAGGTCAAGTTGATACGAGAAAGATTGAAGATAGCACAAAGCCGGCAGAAAAGCTATGCCGACACGCACCGACGCCCCCTCGAGTTCTCGGAAGGCGACCATGTATTCCTGAAGGTGATGCCTATGCGTGGAGTTTCCCGGTTCGGTGCGAAAGAAAAGTTGAGCCCAAGATTTGTTGGCCCGTTCGAAATATTGAAGCGAGTCGCCCCGGTAGCTTACCAAATCGCCTTGCCGCCTGCATTGTCAGAGGTACATGACGTTTTCCACGTCTCATAATTGCGGAAGTACGTGCACGATCCGGGGCATGTGGTAGATTTGAGTAAGCTGGACCTGAAGGCGGACTCGTCATATGTCGAAGAGCCGGTGCAAATCTTGGAGCGCAAGGATAAACTTCTCTGCAACTGTGCTATTCCACTCGTCCGCGTCCTCTGGAGAAACCATTCGGTCGAGGAGTCGACGTGGGAGCTTGAGTCAGAAATGAAGGAGAAGTACCCTTCATTGTTCTCGTAGAGGTAGGTTCTATTTTAAGTTTCGAGGACAAAACTTTTTCTTAGTTGGTTATGGTGTAGTGCCCCGTCCCTACATCGTGCCCTGTACTCTGTCCACGGGGTGCGCGAGAAAGGAACACTGTCGCTATTGATTCGGTCGGGACCGATATGTCGGGATCGACCGAGTCGATCGAACGGGAACGGTTGAATTAAGATCCATTCCTCGTTATGGAATATCTTCTTCGAAACCAAGTCCCATATTCAGCGGGTTGTGCCTCGAGGATAGGCTCTGCGGCTGAGTCGGGAGAGACCTTACGTTGCTCTGGTTTTCATGCCGCATTTGATTGGCTTTGGCTTTGGTTTTTGTGAATGCATTTTTTGAGCTATGTTTTCGATGGGTTTTCGTAACGCGTTTTTGAGCTTCGCATTCATATCGAATATCCTTGAATTATACAGTGTTCTAATCAGTTGCTTATGCGATTGCAGGTGATCGCGTAGGCGACGTCAGCGCAGCCAACCAGTCGCTCACTTGAAACAAGGCTAAGGCGAGTGGCTGACCTCCTTCGTCCCGTCCCTCTACTCCAAAAACTCAATATGTGAAGTAAAATAAATGCTTGTCATAATAGTGTAAAATTAATAAAATCGTGGCACGATACTTCACGAAACACTTGTTAACGAACTGTCGTTTTGGAAATGGAAAACATGCTTCCCTATACAATTATACTTGGTCTGTGCCAAACCAATGAATGAATCAATTAACGCTTATCGCAACGATACGGATAAATGAGTAAATCAACTAAGTTCCAAAGAAAACGGTCATTGGATAACTTGTCGACAAGGTGTAGTTTCCTCGAACGGTTACCTAGGCCAAGGGACCGATTCGGCCCGGGAGGAACGAGTGTATAGCAAGCGCCAGCCCTTCATCGGTGCGAGTTATGCGGGAACTTTCGTACAAGGCTCGCTACCCGACGCGAAAGGGTCGCCGTCTAACTCAGCTATATGTCCGCGATGGCTTGAAATTGCCAGTGGCCTTCACACCCTTCACATTGTTTAACAAATGTACCTGGCACGGGATGATTTTGATAGTTGCTCAATGTTATACAATTTCATATGCTTGCCTCAAAACATGTTAACATGCAAATCGAACAGGATGGTTAGAAATATCATTGAAATAGCTAGCTAACATGTTTATGAAACTTCTTGAATCAAATGCAGAGCTTGGATTTAATTAGCCATTCGCCAGTACATGTGTTTCGTGCTGATCCTCGCTCTTTGCAGGTCCAGCGAACCAGGAAGGACGCGCCAGGTAGCTCGGCCGCGTTCGTGAGTTTTGAAGCTTCGGCCGTGCGTCGAAGACTTACTCTGCGACTCCACTTTTGAAGGCTCTCGACAGTCCAAGACAAATGCCTCCCATCCAGGTCAATGGAGTACTTGTGTATATTGAGGGATGTGTGCAATGTATGGAACGGCTATCTCATCGGCACTCTTTTGTAATCGAGTCATGTTGTAGCCCGTGCGGCAAAGAGTCTTGTATCGCAGTCTGTAAAAGATGTTCATTATCAATAAAGATCAAGTTTCCCTTACTTATTGTGTGTATCAATTTGTCTGCGTACTCTCTTAGATCTCGTGTTTCGGATTACCTTATGACTTGGCCTTGTGCGATCGCAAATTAGGTTCGCACGGCATCACGCCCGGGGGACGACTATCGATTCGACGGAATCGGGGCGTGACACTATAGATGTCTGGTAACTCGTCACTGTAGAAATAAATACATAAACTTAGTTTTTACACTAAGCTAAAACACTAAGACACTAATTGGTGCAACACGACTTGTGACTGGGCACCTAGCCAAAATGATGATTTTAGTATAGGAGACCAATGTGGGGTGACACTCTACTTTAACTAACTTCCTAGGGTCTTTACACTAGTGAGGGGTGAGGTTCAATACGGCTAAAACTCAAAATAGCACAAAAAGTTACAAGTCGTAATTAATCAATAAATAAATCAAATGATCATTATGTTTTAACAATTTTTGAGATAGACAAAAAGCTTATTTTTACTTAAAGTAAAGTACCAAAATGATCCTTGTTAATCATAGAAATTTATTATAATTTTTCTGGAATTTATTAACCAGTACAAGTATTTTATAAAAATCAGTTTTCCTAAGTATACAGAAAATGAGTTTTGGTTTCATATGCCAAACTAGTGGCAAAACTGTAAATTAAATACTATAAAAAATTATAATAAATTAGCTAAATTAACATAGTATCTAAATACTATTTTTCCAGAATTTTAACAGTACTTTAATATTTTTAGAAAATCGTAAACAGCATTGCACACAATTAAAATTAAATAATTAATTATCTGCGTATTTTGTCCATGTATATAATTTGAACCAAAGTTCAAATACAGGACCCAAGGCCATGAATCAAGTCCAATATGACTTGTACAGATCTTGAATATGTGAAAACACATTTGGGCCCAAAAACCCATGCTAGACTTGGACACCAAATGGTTGCAGTAAATTAAATACACTAAAATACAATTTGGTAAAAGTACAAAATAAATATTAATATTTTAATAAGGTAGAATTACACATAAAAAATATATACATACATATGTTAAAAGTACATATATATATATATATATATATATATATATATATATATATATATATATATATATATATATATATATATTTTATATATATATATATATATATATATATATATATATATATATATATATATATAAAAGTATGTTAAAAGAATATACACATACATAAAGAATATATACATAAATATGTTAAAAGTACATATATATATATATATATATATATATATATATATATATATATATATATATATATATATATATATATATATATATATATATATAAGGAAATACTTAATTATAAAGTATATATATATATACAAATATTGTATACATATATATAACAATATATATAATAATATATATACACATGAAAATATATACATAGATACATATATGTATATAAATACAAATATATATAAAAATTTAAAATATATATATATATATATATATATATATATATATATATATATATATATATATATATATATATATATATATATATATATATATATATATATATATATATTTTTTTTTTTTTTTTATTCAAAAGGCATTTCATTGAAAAACAGGGAGGCTCAGAAAGAGCGTTACAAGCAGGTTCAGAGCCGACAAACACAAAAGAGGCCCTGAATTACAAGGTAGAAAATAAACTAAGTTCTAACCCGAAATTACGAATTCCGGAGACCGGAATTGCGCAATTTGGAATAGCAAAACTGAAATTTTGGAATTCAAAATTGAATTTCAAAATTTCAAAAACGAAGATGTGGGCGCGGCCCAAAGGGGCACACGGCCCTAGGAATGGACGGGACAACCACGCAACCAGGCGCGTGTCCGGGAGGGAGGGGGGGTGAGGGCAGACTGCCATACAAACACTGCTTCTTTTTCTATTTATTACCTTTTTTTTTTTTTGGAAAGAAGGAAGCCGCTAGAATTAAAAAGGAGGGGGGCCCACACGCGCGGGACCCGAGGGCGGTCAAACCCGGCGCACGGGGCCCAAGGGGACAGACCCACGTGGGAAGCTGTCCCGCAGCCCGAAGTGACAGGGCCAGCGCACAACGCGAGGGCGCGGGGCCCGAGGGCTCGGGGCCCGAGGAGCTCCACCAGAGACCCGACCGGCGCGGCGGGGACGGCAGCACGCGCCGGAAGAGGCGCAGGCGGAGGAAGGGGCCAGCGCGGGCGTGGCCTGGGCAGGGAGGGGGCCGCCGACCGAGGAAGCGGTGGACGGCGACTCCGACGAGAGCGCGAATCGCTGGAGGAGGAGGAGCGATAACGGCGGGGAGGGAGCTGAGCTCGACCTCCGGACCGGCGCGACCAGTCAACGGCGAGGGGAGAGCGCCGGAGAGCGGGGAACACGACGGTGGAAGCGCGGGAGGGGGCTGACGCCGCCAGGGAAGGAGGGGAAGAAGAACTGGCGAGCCCGCGAGTAGGGGGGGACGACGACGCCAAGGGGAAGGGATGGGAGGGGCCGCCTGGGGGAGAAGACTCGCGGCGGCTAGCGACGGAGCCAACAAACGTCGGCTAAGGGGCTCCTCCAGCATGGCGAAGAGAACGCCGAAGAACGGAGGAGGGGGAAGAGTGCCGAACGGGGACGACTCCACCGTCGGGGAGGCTCCGGAGTCCGGCGTCGGGGAGCGGCCCTGGACGAAGGCGGCAGGCCACTGCGCGGAGACCGGAGAGGGCCGCTGCGCCGCCACCATTGCCCACGAGGGGAAGGCCTCCGATGATGGGGGTGGCGCCGATGAGGGAGAAGAGGCGGCGGGGGCCGGTCCGGTGCCGACGACGCTAGTCGGCCACTGCAGGGAGAGGAAAGTGGACGCAGCAGAAGTAGGCGCCGCGGCAGCCGGAGGGTCGCCCTGCCACGACAGGGGGGCGGCGAGAGGGGTGTCCGCCAGGGAGTAGAGAGGCGCCGGGAGAGGCACAACCGCCTGGGTGGGAGGATCCTCCGGGAGAGCCGCTACGACCTGGGGGGAGGATCCCCCGGCGGATCCACGGGCGGAGTGGGAGCGACTCCGGACGGGGCGTCGACCGGCGGAGGATGAGCCCTAGACCGGGGACGACGATGGCGCCGATGTCGACGAGGGTGACGACGGCGCCTGAGAAAAGGGGGAGGGTGGGAGGGGATAGGGGGGGCGAGGGGGCAGCCGCACGGCGAGGAGCCGGCGAGGTGGGGAGGGAAACCCCAGGGAGGGGCGGGCCAAGCTCCGTCCAGCCGACCAGAGGGTTGGGGGCCGCCTAGAGGAGCGTTGTAGGCGAAGGGAGCCGCCGGTCCGGAAGGGGAAGGTGGTCCGCCAAGGGGGGCGAAACAGGCGAAGGGAGCCGCCGGGCCGGGGAGGCCAACTGGCCATCCGATCCAGTAGATCCCGGCGGGAGAGGGCGGGGCGGCGAGGAGAGGGCTGCCCGCCCGCTGCCTCTTCCTCAGGCGAGGAGAGGGCCGACTCTTCCTCTGCTCCATTTATATATATATATATATATTATATATATATATATATATATATATATATATATATATATATATACTGCATATATACAGTATATACATATGTATATACAAATACAAATACATATATATATATATATATATATATATATATATATATAACAAAAGAAAAGAAAAGAAAAGAAAAAGAAACAAAAAGAAAACATACAGAGGGCTCGAACTCGGCCCTCTGTTAAAGGGTGAAGACTTAGAGCCCCACCCGCTGGCCAGTGGGCCTGAGCGGGCTTGCTGTTAGGGTGGGGCTCGGGTTAGTTTTATTTAGGTTTAGGTTAGTTAATATACAAAAAAAAAAATCGATCCTGTGTCCGGACAGTTAGGGACACAGGATTCTACGTATCCGTGCTAAGCACGACACGTACGGGCCATGAAATTCGTGTCCAGTCCTACCTTCGTGTTCGTCAGGACACGGCGAACAACATACGTCCAACACGAGACACGCACGACGCGTTTTCGACACCGCTACTCACGTGTCCGATTTGCTGGGGAGGTTTCGAAGGGGCTGGACGGCGACGGAGGCGTCGCGACGGTGGCACTTGGGCGGCGATCGTCGCGTCTCATTGTGGCGAGCTCGTCGGCGGTGGTTTGGGGCTGTGAGGGTAGCTAGGGAGGTGGCGCTGTGGGGTGGTCGGAGTTAGGGTTTAGGACTAGGGTTTTCGCCGGAGACGAAAGACTACGGTGGTCGTGGTGGTGGGTAGAGCTAGGGTTTTGTCTGGGGGGTCGAAGGGGGGTTTTTATAAGGGGTCGAGTCGGTCGGGGGCAGCCGAAAATGGCGAGGGAAAGGTGGGCGGTGGCCATTGGGCAGTCGGGGTAGTGTGGGGGTGATCGTGGGGGGGTAGGGTAGTGTAATGCCTGTGGTTCGTATTACGTATTTTGGAAATACGTGTACGTATTTTCTTGTATTGTTCCTTGTTTAGTTTTCTTGGCTTGGTTTAACTCTCGGTTTGGGTTGACTTGGTTTGGCCGGCTGGTTGCTTGGTCCATCATGGACCAAGGTGAACCCCCTACCTACCACCACCCATGATATTTATTTCCCCACCAACCTTCTCTCTCCTCCATAACTCTCATTTATTTCTTCTTCTTCTTCTTCCTTCCTCTCCACAACTCCCCAACCATAGGCAAGTGCAACTTGCTTCCACAAGAGAACTCATTTTTATGGTTCCATTAGCTTCTTCTCATGATTCTAACCCACATTAGAACTTGTCATTTTCCATTTTGAGGCTTTAATTCTTGTAGATCTAGAATTTTGCTATTTTCGGATTTTTGGTGGTTTTGATCTATTAAACTTCCTTGTTTTCAAGTTTGGATGGTTCCATTTTTAGAGAATTTAATTCTACCCAATTTTGACCTTTGAAAAGTTGGATTCGGACTTGTTTTGACCAAGTTATGAGCATTTGGAGTTTTGGGTTCCATCCTTGGAGTTATTGCTGTTCTTGCCATTTGGAGAAGACAGTGAACAGTGAGCTAGCTTTTTAGCTTATGCCGCTGAGCTGTACGCTGCTCTTTAGCGAGCGTATGCTAGCCTTCGTACGCTGCTCTTTAGCGAGCGTACGCTAGCCTTCGTACGCTGCTCTTTAGCGAGCGTACGCTAGCCTTCGTACGCTGCTCTTTAGTGAGCGTACGCTCACTTTGATACGCTGCCTGTTGGCAGCGTGTCTTGAGCGTACGCGTGCCTTGGTACGCTAGCTTAAGCGAGCAAGGCGTACGCTGGCTCCTTTCGTACGCTAGCTCGAGCGTACGCAGTCTTGAGCATACGCTAGCTTGAGCGTACGCTGACCTGTAGCTTGAGCGTGCCCTTGTGTACGCTGACCCTTGCGTACGCTTCCCATTGGGAGTGTATGGATCCTTTGGTACGCAGACCTGAGCGTACGCTAGCCTGAGCGTAGCCTGGCTTGAGCGTTGCCTGATTACCCTTGATCTTCTATGGCCCTGTATATTGATATTTTATTAGATATTTAACGTCCATTTTATATCCTTACGCCTTTTTGTCCTGAACTTGATAATCATGAATTTACTTAATATGTTTTAGCCTGACATGACATGATAGTGGCCCGCCGTGGCGCACTCTTGACAAAGTACACTTGGCATGATAACCTGACCTGATATATCTTGAATAGCTGTTGCGATGGCTACCTGACATGACATGATCTGTTTAATTAATCCTGACACCGTGGGCGATTGTGCTTGTACAAATAATCCAGTCCTGTCTTGCATCATGTCTAGGAGGGGACTCCTGAGTACCACGGTCAGGAGTACCTACTGAAATGGACTAAGGTTAATAATTAGTATAATTTACTAGTCATGAAGAGATGTTCCCCAGTTACGGGCGATCCCGTTATCCCGGCCGCAAATGCTTGGACTTGTAGCCTGCCGACGAGTAGGGCACATTTCCAGCCCACTGTTATGTGGAGCACTCTTGATTGTCACTTTAAATGATTGAACTCTATTGTCACTCTAATGCATTGTACTCTCCAGATTGTCACTATAATGATTGCCTGGATAACCTGGATAGCTGCAGGGCCTGTGACTACGTGGAGCATCTCATTGCATCTTGCTAGTAACTAGGATTGTGATAACCCTAGTTAGTTAATGTAGAAAGCCGTAGGCAATGATTGGCCATGATTGATTGGATGGAGTCTAGTCCAGTATGGTATTGTCTAGAATTGATTGATTACAAGATTGTACCAGAATGATTGAAGGATTGTCACTCCAGATTGTCACTATAATGATTGACACTCCAGATTGTTACTTGACCTGATTTCTTATATTTATCTTGCCGATAAATGGTGAGAGAAACCAAGTTCCGTTCAGACGAAGGGTTACAACCCCGGTCCTTGTTTGGTTTACGGGTTGTAACCTAGCTATCTGAATAGTCCCATGGTTATCTCATCGTATATCATCCTGGCATGCTTTTCCATATGTCCTGTCTTTTAGTGATTCTATGCAAGATTGTCTTTTATAATTACCTATCATGCTTTTCTTAAATTACTGTCTCTTATTATATAATTATATTATTGTGCTAATTTACTGGCTTTAGTTCTTAAGTGAAGCCTCCTTTGTGGTACTTGCTCTTTCTGGGGTCTGACCCAGCTGGTTTTGTATGGCCAGATACCGGAGCAGCACCAAAGGATCTTCCTGCTTTCCAGCCCGATGGTGGTCACCAGGCGTAACCAGGGCATCGAGTGGGTTTCTTTTGTTCTCCCACTAGATATTGTAAATTATTCTTTTGAGGCGTTTAGCCGACGAGCAAGTGTTAGCTCGATTGTACTTACTTACTGTCTGCCTACGGCCTGTAACATCATTGACAAGCCCCGGGGGTTGATCATGTATGACTGAACTCTTGCTAGTCCTCACATTTTGTAACGACTAGCTTCATGATCATCTGGATATGTAATGTTTGGGACGCCTTACAATTGTATATTTGGAGATCTGATATCTTGTGATTATTATTAATTGGTTGAGATTGAGACAATAGACTATTTTATGACCTTAAGAGACCGATGGATTGTAGTGAAACCCTCACATATCTAGACAGCCGTGACCGTATAGCGGTATGGATCCTATTCCGTTATACGTAGCTGGCTATGTCCGCCCCCGCTCTCCAGTATTCTGGTTCTGGGGCGTGACAGGTAGGTTAGCAATTAGGCCCCCATAGTTTAGGAAATTACAAGAATGCCCTATCAGAGTCTAAATGCAAATAAAAATTTACATTCCATAGTTTAAAACATTTTAATAATTGCAAACTGATATAAAAACAATTTTAAAAATTACAGAATGGTATTAAAATATTTTAGAAAATTGCAAATTAATATTTTTGTATTTTAAAACTTATTTAAAAATCATTAAAAATTCTAGAAAAATTCTTAAAAATCTAAATAATTATTTTAAGGCTAAATTTGATACTAATAATTAATAAACACTAATTAAATAAAATTTTGAAAAATAGGGGCTTACAAGTCTTTCCTCCTTGAAAAATTTCGTCCTCGAAATTCATAAGGATTGAAGACCCTACAATATTCTAACATAGCAAGCAATGCAACACAATGACTAAGGCTATGATCGAAACTAACCTCTAAGGTATCAAGCGGGAACGGGTGGCTCCCTCGCAGCGGTTGGATCGAACAAGTAAGGGTATCTCTCCCTCATGTCCGACTCCCTCTCCCAAGTAGATTCACCTGGAGAGTGACGGCTCCAAGCTACTCGTACTAAGGGTATAACCTTGTTCCTCAGCCTCTTCTCTCTTCTGTCTAATATCTCCACTGGCTGCTCAGAAACTGTAAGGCTCGGTCCGACCTCCAACTCTGAATGATCTAGCACATGGCTGGGGTCTGGAACATATCTCCTCAACTGAGATACGTGAAAGACATCGTAAACTCCTGCTAGGTTGGGTGGAAGTGCAACCCTGTAAGCTACCTCTCCAATCCTGCCAAGTACCTCGAACGGCCCAATGTATCTGGGGCTCAGCTTCCCTCCTCGTCCGAACCGAATCGTCCCTCTAGTAGGTGATATCTTCACTAGCACCATATCACCGTCTGCGAACTCCATCGGTCTGCGACTAGCATCAGCCCAGTATTTCTGCCTGTCCTGAGCTACTCTGAGCCTGTCTCTGATCATCCCGACTTTTTCGGCTGCATCTGTGATCATCTCTGGCCCAAGCATAACTCTGTCTCCAACATCATCCCAAAAGAGCGGTGTGCGGCATCGTCGTCCATATAGCGCCTCGAAAGGAGACATACCGATACTGGCTTGGTAGCTGTTGTTGTATGAAAACTCTACCAAGTGCAGATGGCTCTCCCAAGATCCTCCGAAGTCCAGCACGCAGGTCCTCAGCATATCCTCCAGTGTCTGTATCGTCCTCTCGGACTGCCCATCTGTCTGCGGGTGGTACGCCATACTGAACTTGAGCCTACTGCCCAACTCCTCCTGCAAGCTCCTCCAGTAGTGGGATGTGAATCTACTATCTCTGTCCGATATGATGCTCACTGGCACTCCGTGCAGGCGAACTATCTGATGCATGTATAGCTCCGCCAACTTCTCGGTGGAAAGCCCCCACCTTGAAGGGTATGAAGTGCGCACACTTCGTCAGCCTGTCCATGATGACCCAAATGGCATCCTTCCCTTCTTGGGAACGAGGAAGCCCTGAGACAAAGTCCATCATAATATGTTCCCACTTCCACTCGGGAATGGGTAACGGCTGCAACAACCCAGCTGACCTCTGGCGCTCCGCCTTGACCTGATGGCAAACTAGGCATCTCGAGATAAAACATGATACATCCCTCTTCATCCCGTGCCACCAAAGATGTTTTGCAAGTCACAGTACATCTTGTTAGCACCAGGGTGAATAGAATATCTCGATCGGTGCGCCTCCTGCAAGACTGCCTCTACCAGCTCTCCCTTCGACATGCATAATCGGCTGCCATGCCTCAAGGATCCATTCTCTGCTATAGTGAAGTCATCCAGCAATCCAGCTAACGCCTGGGCTCGAAGTCTGCAAAGGCTCTCATCTGTAGACTGTGCCTCCCGGATCTGCTCCATCAAACCTGACTGAATGTCAAGCGCCATCATCTGTATCACTGATCCTGGCCGAACTAGCTCGATACCGAGCTTCTCCAGATCCTCCCGCAAATACCGATCAATCATCAGGTACCATGCCATCGGATGCCTGCTCAGCGTATCCGCCACCACATTTGCCTTCCCGGGGTGATACTGTAAATCGATGTCGAAGTCTTTCATCAACTCCAACTATCATCTTTGCCTCATGTTCAGCTCTTTTTGCATGAACACATACTTCAAGCTTTTGTGGTTAGTAAAGATTTCCACACGCTCTCCATATAAGTAATGTTTCCATAACTTGAGTGCAAAGACCATCGCAGCTAACTCTAGGTCATGGGTAGGATAATTTCGCTCATGAGTCCGCAATTGCCTAGATGCATAAGCAATCACTTTTCCATGATGCTGTAGGACACATCCTAGCCCCTTCCCAGAAGCATCGCTGTATATGGTGAAACCTCCAGAACCTGAGGGTAATGTCAGAACTGGAGTGATCGTCAGCCTCCTTTTCAGCTCCTCAAATACTGCCTGGCAGTCCTCTGACCAGATGTACTCTGCGTCCTTCCGCGTCAGCTTTGTCATGGGTTCAGCTATCCTAGCAAAGTCGTGGACGAAGTTTCTATAATAGCCTGCTAAACCCAAAAAGCTCCTGATCTCTGAAACTGACGTCGGAGCCTTCCACGTCTCAACTGCAGCAATCTTCCTGGGATCCACCGAGATTCCATCTCCAGTAACTACATGGCCGAGAAACTCCACTCGGTCTAAAAAGAACTCGCACTTCGGCAATTTGGCAAACAGTCTCTCCTGCCTCAGAATCCCCAAAAGTATCCGTAAGTGCTTTGCATGCTCCTCTGGCGTCTTCGAGTATATCAGGATATCATCGAAAAATACTACGACAAACTTATCCAGATACTGGTGAAATGTCTTATTCATCAAATTCATAAAGACAGCTGGCACATTTGTGAGACCAAATGGCATCACCAGAAACATGTACTGCCCGTACTTCGTGTTGAACGCCGTCTTCTGGATGTCTGCTGCCCTAACCTTCACCTGGTTGTACCCGGATCTCAAGTCTATCCTGGAAAACACCTTCGCCCCGCTCAACTGGTCGAACAAATCATCTATCCTGGGCAGAGGATATTTGTTCTTGATGGTGATGGCATTCAAGGCCCGGTAGTCAATACACAACTGGACTGTACCATCCTTCTTAGGCACAAAGAGCACTGGTGCTCCCCATGGAGAAGCCTGGGTAGGTATAGTGATAGGGGATGGTAGAAGTATTGGGTCCTGCCGGGCCTGTGATGTGGAAGGTGGTTGTGGTATCTAGGTTTGTGGATTTGTGGAGTGGGGGAGTGTGGTAGGTGAAGGTGTATCAGTCGACTGGTCAGCTGACTGGATAATGAGAGCCCCATTCTCGGTGTAACATACTGGGATGAACGAGTAAGCACCATCTAAATTACAATAAAAAGGACTTATAAGGACTCGTTTAAAGTAAGCAATAATAGACAAGAAAATCTAATTATAATAGCAAAACATGTGATGTATTTCCCATATTGCAATCCTAGCATTCCCCTAGATGTTCTAAGCGTCATTCCTAATGTTGTCTAATTACCTTAAGTTCCTAATTGCAGGCATGCTTGGTACAATAACGTAACCAAACAATTTAGTCTCGACCTGCATGGGCCACCACTAAAAATATGTCACGACCCGCTACCCAAATTGTTAGGCCAGGCCGAGTCATGCCCAGCCTATGCTTGAGATAAAACGTAGTAAGCTGTTCTAAAGATAACAAGATAAGACTACATGTGCTAACAGTTCTATAAGTGAATAAAGTCATAAATGCTCCAAACACAAAAGTCGTCTCATATAGAAATAAGTCCAAAGTACAAGTGATCTAAAATGTAAAACTGGATACATGTCCAGTTACAAAATATGTAGCCTAATACATGACTACACTAAATATCCTAAACAACTATGCAAACTAGACGAGTCTCCCCGCAGGAACATCCTCGTATGGCAAAGCCGGGTCCTCGGCAGTATCTTCATAATATGAGTCGCAGAGTAACTCCTCCTCAGTAAGGACACCTACAACGTTATCCTGTCAAGACGGGAGCAAGTACTGAATCTAACAAACTAGCATATGAAACATGAAAATGAACATAAGAGGAATAACTGGAAACATGGCATCACACAATCTATCATGGCAAGGATACATATGTCATAGAGACAGATGTATATGTAATGTTTAAAACTGTAGCAGGTACGTGATCGGTCAATAGATGTACAATGTGCTGGGACACATGTAAATAAAATGTACGTATGTACAAGTGTACAGGCATAGGTGTACCTACGTACAGAAATGCTGGATAATGGCCTACGGCGCAGTATCATATAGAATAAAACTTTGCTCGGTACGATAATGGGGGCATGATCACGTACTCAACTATTAGTTTCCCCATAACCCATATTCTATCATGTGAGAGATACATAAAAGACTATTCTAAGCATGGTAGTAACTGAAAGTACAACATGTAGAGATCTAACTTGCTACCCCAAGGATCAGTATTTAACATGGTGGGATTTGCAGTTCATTTATGTAACAATATGTAAAGTTTGTAGAAAGTACTTGCCTCTAGCAAAACAAAGCAAGGCAAGCTGCGATAAAAGTGCTATAGATGTCTGGTAACTCGTCACTATAGAAATAAATACATAAACTTAGTTTTTACTCTAAGCTAAAACACTAAGACACTAATTGGTGCAACACGACTTGTGACTGGGCACCTAGCCAAAATGATAATTTTAGCATAGGAGACCAATGTGGGGTGACACACTACTTTAACTAACTTCCTAGGGTCTTTACACTAGTGAGGGGTGAGGTTCAATACGGCTAAAACTCAAAATAGCACAAAAAGTTACAAGTCATAATTAATCAATAAATAAATCAAATGATCATTGTGTTTTAACAATTTTTGAGATAGACAAAAAGCTTATTTTTACTTAAAGTAAAGTACCAAAATGATCCTTGTTAATCATAAAAATTATTATAATTTTTCTGGAATTTATTAACCAGTACAAGTATTTTATAAAAATCAGTTTTCCTAAGTATACAGAAAATGAGTTTTGGTTTCATATGCCAAACTAGTGGCAAAACTATAAATTAAATACTATAAAAAATTATACTAAATTAGATAAATTAACATAGTATCTAAATACTATTTTTTCAGAATTTTAACAGTACTTTAAGTATTTTTAGAAAATCGTAAACAGCATTGCACACAATTGAAATTAAATAATTAATTATCTGCGTATTTTGTCCATGTAAATAATTTGAACCAAAGCTCAAATACAGGACCCAAGGCCATGAATCAAGTCCAATATGACTTGTACAGATCTTGAATGTGTGAAAACACATTTGGGCCCAAAAATCCATGCTAGGCTTGGACACCAAATGGTTGCAGTAAATTAAATACACTAAAATACAATTTGGTAAAAGTGCAAAATAAATATTAATATTTTAATAAGGTAGAATTACACATAAAAAATATATACATACTTATGTTAAAAGTACATATATATATATAAGGAAATACTTAATTATAAAGTATATATATATATACAAATATTGTATACATATATATAACAATATATATAATAATATATATACACATGAAAATATATACATATATATGTTTGCCATTAAAATTATATTATTGCAAATTTCAATACAAACAGAACAGTGTTACAATATAAGACTTTAGACGTAGTCCTAGGAGTATACTTTTGTTTATTTGGGTCCCTTGTGCTGATGGAGTGAGTGATAATGCGTTGACTCCGTTGACGAGCTGACGACGGTTATCGGTTCTCTGAAGGTTTGGATTGCACTGGGCGCTGGAGCTTGCTGAGAGGGGGAAGACGTTGAGTGTCTGTATCTGCCTCTCTGGTGGTACAAAGTCTCTGTGTGTTCGTTGTATATTCTGTACGTGGGTGGGAAGGAAATGATCCCTCTATTTATAGGTTTACAGGCTGGCTGCTCATGCGCACATGTAGGATGCGCCTGTACGCGGGGACGCCACGTGGTGATTGCTGATGGAGGCGCATGGACGATGCGCCCTGATCGAGGGGTTGACTTCTTCATGTTGCTGTTGTGAGCCGGCACGTAGCAAAGGAGAAGATCTTTCTGTTGCTGAGATCTTGGGTGAGTCGAGTCAAAGGACACGTGTCGTCGACTCAAGGCTCGGAGATCTCAGATTTGATGGGAGGGATCGGGTGAGATGCGCCTTGGATCAGGCGCATGAGGAGGTTGCGACTCATAACCTTTAGGAGTTACGAACCATTCTGGGCGCATGCAGGCGACTTTCCTTCTGTCTTTTGGGATCAGAGAGCAGTCTGGGGCGCATGGCTTTTGAGGCGCATGTAGAGCTTCAAATGGAGGCTTTTCTTCTGTCTTTAGAGATCAGTGAAAAGTCTGAGGCGCATGGCTTTTGAGGCGCATGCGGATGGTTGGGTGGCTACGTGGCAGCAGCCATCGGTGTAAAGTAATGATGATGCTGACATTGCCGACGCTTCGTCTTCTGAAAAAGCCGTCAACTGTTCAGACTTTGGGAGGTGTGCTGCCAACTCTGTCAGTTCAGCATTTAATGTTTGTGACATTCGATGGACAGCTGAGTGGGCGCGTCGATTGGCGTTCCACTAGGTATATGGGGACGCATGGGGGCGCATCCCCTATGAGGCGCTTGGTGTTTAAAGGGCGCGTCTGTGTAATGCGCTTGATACAGGGCGCGTCTGCGTGATGCGCTATCTAGCCGGCGCATCCGACACGTCTTTACTGTTGCGGCTGTTACGTTCTTCGAGTACTTTAAATAGCCGTTTGGCTGAATTCGAGGCGTCCAGTTCATCCATTTAATGCAAGTTTATTGCACGAAATTCGGAGAGCCATCCACTTGGCGCATGGGTTTGATTTGCCCGGCCTATAAATAGTGGCATGGAGAGAGGGTTTGCTTCCCGTTCTCTCACGTACTTCCAACATGAACTCGTTTACTCGGATGCATTCTATTGACGAAATGCTCCCAAGGGTGAAGATGCGATGCCATGTCTTCGTTGATGCACTTGAAGGTGACTGTTACATCCAAAAGACGGAGTCGAGGGCTTCCGAGGCAGGCGGAAGGTGCCTGTTGCATCCAAAGATAGGGATGCTCGGGCCTCGTCTTCGTTATTCCGGAAGAGCCGTAGATCAGAATGGCGGTGCTAGGCTCTTTCTTCCTTCAAAGTGGGCGTTGCCCACTCTAGTTGTGTTGAAAGCTGCTCCTTTAACCGCGGTTTCGATCACGGTCTTCCTTCGCCTTTGGAGGCTCTTTTGAAGCCTCCCCTGGCCACAGATTTGCGGTGCTCTTCTCTTCCTTGGTTCCAGCCAGAGGGTTAAATGCTTCATTAGTCGAAGCATTTATCAGGTGAGCCTGGCTGGAAGAGCGACACATAACTGGGCTGCTGAAGGGATACACATAACTGGGGATGCACATAACTGAGCTGCTGAAAGGATGCGCCTTGCTGAGTGCGCATGGCGGGATGCGCCTGGTTGAAGGCGCATGGTGGTTGCTGGCTGTAGACTTAGGGTCTTTTCCTTGTAGAAATTCTCCTTTGTACCACCTTTTCTAGACATGTAATAGACTTTTATATGTAATAAAAAGTCCTCTTTCAAATGTCTATATTTGTTGGTTTTACTGTGAAGTATTTGTCCGAGCTCTGGCGCATGTAGTGTCTGGCACATAGGATTTCTGGTTCTGAAATTCTATGCTTCTACAAGACCCCCTTCAAAGTTTTCAAAACTTTTAGATAAGTTTTGGAATACTTTGAATAAGAAGCATGGTGGTCAAGGCGCATGACTGTTGGAGCGCATGCCTGTTCGGACGCATGCTCCTCTCAGTAAATGCAAATGATAACGTCTCGGTAACCGAAAAGATTAATGATGATCTTTTGATTTTATTTGCTATTATCTTTTCACAGGACCCTAGGCGACGGCTAAGGTCACCCTTCATCGGTTCACGCGTGCGACCGTGCCTATAAATAGGTATGAGATGGAGAGAAAGAGAGTTCTTCTTTTCTCTGCCTTTGCTTTTTTAGAGTTTCTTCTTCAAAACCCTAACTTTCTTCTTCAAGAGAATGGCTCCCAAGACTCCTCGCGGCAGTGCTGGCAAGGGAAAAGGGAAAGAAAATGAGCCTGTAGAGGCTATCGCGGGTGACGTTCCTCGTCCGCCTGTCGAAGTTCGGCCGGCGGTGGTTGGTGAGCTTCATCGTCCTCTATCATTCTCATTTGCCAACGTACATGGACTTTGAGTCCTGATGATGTGCTGAGATTTTTCCCGCTGACGCGCATGGGTCTAAACCCTGATGATGCGCTGAGGCTCTACTGCTGACGCGCATGGGTTTAGACCCTGATGATGCGCTGAGGCTCTACTGCTGACGCGCATGGGTTTAGACCCTGATGATGCGCTGAAGCTCATTTTTTTCAGATGCGCTTGAGTTTTATGCGCTTTTGATGAGAATGAGGCTCCGATCCTTTGTTGTTTCTAACATCCTTGAATCTTTGCCAGTGTCAATGACTGTCCCACTCTTGAGCGAAGTGCTTCTGGACGCTGCCCTCTGCCAGATGGGAGTAGATTACGATGAAGAGGTGATAAACCCTGCTCAAGCTGCTATTATGCTGGATCAGCATCCCGAAAGAATGACCCAAATCCGGAAACAACATCATGGGTTCCTCAAACGGATGATGGAACGTGGCGTTCTGAAATCTGCCACTTCCGATAAAGTGACCTTCTTAAAGCCTGAGTTCCTGTTCGGGGACCGCCTTACTCCTACTGAAGCAAAGGTGCTGAAGGTCAAAGAAGACTGGTTCTTTACAGTAAGGGGAGTGCATATGACTGTCAAGCGGCTCGAACGTCAGTGGCCTTTGTCGGCTTTCTGTCGTCTTGCTTCCAAGAGGAGGATGTCCTGGGACATTACTCCATCTCAGGGGGGAGCGGTAGCAGGCATCATCAGAATCGATTCTTCTTCCGATCAAAGGGATACTTTGGCCGCCGTGCGGTCTGAGACTTCTTTCACCTGGCGGACTCTTCGTCCTGGGAGTATTTACAGTGATGTTCCCGTTAATACATTTGCCTTTGGTGCCTCGACTTTTGCGAGACGCATGCTGTTGATGGAACAATCATACCCAAAGGGAGAGTTTCGGGTAGAGGGTTGGTGTCATTATGTTTCCAAATGGGACAAACTGACACACTGGATCCTGTCACGGTTTCAGACTGAGCTCCGAGAGATTGAGCTGACCGCCACGATCCGTGCAACTCAGGCAGGCGTAGACATTAACAGGCACATGTTTCTTGCGCTCTTGGAGATGTTTGATACCCATACCGGGACCTTCTTCACTCCGGTGGGGGAGCTAGGGCTCGCGCTTCATGAAATGTACGAGGTATCAAAACTCCCCTGGGGATCAGAACCTTACGAGGAGTACTTCCCAACCAATGAAGAATTCCAAGTCCTGGGGGACAAAGCTGAGGAGATGATGGCCGTCTTCAAGGAAGTGGCGAGTCATCAATACTATATGCAGAAGAAGGATAAGAGCGGGTCACAGCCTCATGTGACCGTTTGGAGAGATTACGTCTTTAGGCAAGACAAAGAGGATCCCTCCCATTTTTCTACTCCGCCGGCACTTTCTCGTAACGAGGTGCTTTCTGAAATGAGCAGGTTAGGCGAGAAGAATCCCCGGAAGAACGAGGACCGGCAGTCGGATGAACGCTCTTATAGCTGTTTCTGGCATCTCACTTATCGGATGTCGCCAAAAGCAGTATTAGTCGCGTATCTTATGGTTTGGCTCCGGGACTATGTCTTCTCAGGCGGGTCTGGCTCTGTAGAGAGGGTGACCCGGAACTTAATTCTGCCGGCTGTGAAGTTGGCCTTTGGCCGTCCTTTAGCTTTACTCCCTGCAATGGTGTGTAACCTGCTGCGGGGTCTACGAGAGTTTGCGGGAGATGTGGTTCATGAGCGAGGCAGAAACAATAACTTCCCGCGTGCCGAACTGCTGTTCCATTATTTGATGGGGTGGTTAATTTTACACCATCCCAATGTGATAAGCCCGGGTTCGGAGGAAGACCACAGGACCGGAGATGCATTCCTCCGGCGTTTCCACCAGAGGAGTTGGTCGCACACTGGTGTTCCTGTTTGCAGAAAAGTTTTATCCCACCTTCAGGGATGGGAGATCACCAAAGTTGGTCCTGTCTTTTCCGATTTTGAGGCCAACGAAGATTTGATGGATTCGGGTGAAGATGCCATCACTCTGTCTCTATGGAGATTCCGCTGGTTGCAAAGTATCCGGCCGTCCCATCTGGTGTATCGGAACAGGAACCAGTGTTACCTGGAGCCGTATTTGCCGAGCCGCTTTGTACGACAATTTGGATACGCTCAGTTGATGTTGGATAATCTCAGTATCACCTTGGGGTACGCTGGAAGTTTGTTGGATGGTGTACGAGCTTGGCATTACTATAATGCCGGATGTACCGGAGCTCGCTTTACGCTCCCTGTCCAGAATCTGCGGCCGCCGATTCTTTACTCGGCCGCCAAATTTTACTGTGTTATGGCTGCCGTGCCCGCCGGATATGATAGGGAGACTAGTTTTTATTGCAGGCACCCATTTAGCGGCGGCCGGGGACACTTTGGCGAAGGCTCGATCGTACCGTCCGCCCGAGGCGGGTTATCGAGGCGCCCCCGCCGTATCTACCGGGGGTCAGGCAAAACCCTCGGCCGATCAATCGAAAAGGCGTACAGATACAAAGGTTGGCTCTCCTACATCGAAGAAGCAGAAGAAGGCATCGTCACCGACGGTGTCCTCGGACTCAGCATCTGCAGAGGTAAGAATGTCCTGCATGGTCTGGTTTTAAGTTCAGCTTCTCATGTAATCAATGCTTCCCCTTTTTTTGTAGGAGCCGCTAAAAAGAAGGCCCCATACTCCAAAATCTGGTGGGAGCAGGCCAAAGGAGATGGCGGGCTCGTCTGAAGTGCGTATTCCGCCGACTATGATGTCTCCCATGGAGGAGAACCCCGAGGATGTTGTTGTAGAGATTCCAGCATCCCTGGATTATGTCAGAAGGGAAGTTGAGGATGCAACAGCTTTCGAGAAGATGAAGGCCGCAGCGTGGGCTTTGGACGCCGAGGGTCCAACAGACACGGGGCTTCCTGGTGATGAAGCGGAGTGGAGCTCGTCGTCTTCGGATGACGTTGCTCCAGAGTTACAAGAGCCTGTTGTGGGGGCAACAGGTATGGTTGGAACATAGGAGAGGGTTGATTCCCCTCCTTGTCTTGATGAAGGGGGGTCGGCTGCAGCATTGCCGAGTCCTACCCCAGCCTCAGTCGCGGAAGTTGAGGTGACTACCGATCAGGAGGTAGCGACAGATCCTGTCCCTGTAGAGGGATCTGATGAGAATGATGAGACTCGTCTGCCGACCCCGACACCTGAGGCGGGTCAGAAGACAAGTGTTGATCTCCCCATTCTGCCAGGAGAGGTACTGGCTGCTGATAGGATGTTGGGGGCTGAAGAGGTGGCCACTGACATCGGGGGTTCTTCCGAGCTTGGGAAGGACAAGGGTGTGAAATCCTCTGTGGCTCCTTCCACTTGGGGTACCATCTCGACGCCTGTCCCGACTTCTTCTGTTCCTTTGGCTCCTCAGGCTAGCATTCCAGCCCATGTTGATGAAGAGCCTATCGATGTCGAGGTTCCAGCCTCGCAGGTTGAGGTCAGCGGACCTTCCTCTGATCCGCTAACTACAGCAGCTCCTCCAACTCCTGCTATGACGTCGCAGGTACTGGCGGATGCAGATAAATATGTGAAATTCATCGTTGAGGGGGTATATAAAATGCTGCAGAGGGGTGTATCTGCGGTGATGGACGCCAATGGGAGCTTTGCAACGGCAAGAACTCTGGCGATGCCTTATATTGACCTGATCCGTCTTCACCAAAGCCATGATCATATGGCCGAGATCCTGGAGGCTTCGGTGGTTGAGCTGGACCAGCGGCTCTCGGAATTTCAGCGCATCCAGCGAAATGACCTCTCCGTCTTGATAGATGCGAAAAAGGGGAAGCTGATCGCCGAGATTGAGTCTTCCTACCAGGCCACCATAAGTGTCTGGGAGCGCGAGGTGGCTGAGACTGAAGCTGCAGTGGAGCAGTTGTCTCAGTCTACGCAGGAGACAGTGAAGGCGCGAGCTGCGTTGGACGCTAATATCGCAGATATTGATGCCCAGATCCGCCGCCTTGAGGATCAGCGAGCCCGACTTTCGTTAGATGCCGAACGTGCCCAGGCTGAACATGTGGCACTCAAGGAGGAGGAAGCAACCTTCACCCACCGAGCTCTTATCCTAGCTCAGCAGCGGCAGCACCAGGATGAGAAACATAAGAAGGATATCTCTGCTGAGGCCATAGAGGCGATGCGTCAAGAAGCTGAACGCCGGGTCTTGGCGACTGTGGAGACTCGGGTGGCAGACTTGAGACGTCGTATTGAAGAGCTTTCGGCCAACCCTGGGGATGTTTAGGGGTCGTAGTCTCTTCTTTTTGTACTTTTTTTGCAACTCTTGCTGGGGATATTGTACTCCTTTACTCTCTTTCTTTGAATAAAGAAATACATTATTTTCTATGATGAGTTTATTTTTTTGCTGTCATGAACCTGATGATTTGTGTGGACCTATTATCTTTTGTGCACCTTGGTTTTAGGTACAGATAATAAGTTTGAAAGAACCACCATGTTTGTTCAGAGGTAATATGGACGTGGCAAATAGGGGTTACAGATGATAGAATCTTCCTACTCAGAGGTGTTATGGACGTGGTAGGAATAACTCTTGGGGATACGCGGAACTACTCAGAGGTGATATGGACGTGGAAGTTCTGCGATCAATGTACGGCAACACGGGGGTTGTCTGTACGGAATGTTTACTCAGAGGTAATGTGGACGTGGTAAACATGAAGGATAGCGTAGTCTTATGGAATGTAATGTTTCGCTTTGTAGGGCGTAGGAGAACAACTCAGAGGTGATGTGGACGTGGTTGTTCTTCCACTGGAGGATGCCACGGAACAGCTGGGTTCCGGAAGCGTAGTTTGTGGAAAGAGATTGTATGTGAGCCTTGATAATTAGGTCCATAAATCCCCTTGTGGAAGCGCATGTCTGAAAGATGTCAAGAGTAGTACTTCTTCAGGAACTTGTCGTTGATAGGCATCATGAACAAGTCCCCATTGGGTTTGGCGAGGCGGTAAGCACCGTTTGAGTATACCGTCTCTATGATGAAAGGTCCTTCCCACTTGGGCTCGAACTTTCCTGGTGTCTTGTGGGTTAACACCATCGGCCTCCTGACTGCCAGAACCAGGTCGCCAACTTGGAAAGTCCTCTATTTGACCTTCTTGTTGAAAGCCTGTGATATACGGGCTTGGTAGAGTTCGATGCGTTGTTGAGCTAGGAGACGCTTCTCGTCAAGTGCCTCCAATTCTCGCAGACGACGACGTTGATTGTCCTCTTCTGTGAGTTTGTTTGTGATTGCTACACGGAGTGAGGGTATCTGGATCTCGAGAGGCAGTACCGTTTCACTCTCGTAGACCAGGGAGAATGGTGTGTTGCCTGTTGGGGTCCGTACCGTTGTACGATAGGCCCAAAGGCATTCGCCAAGCTTTTTGTCCCAATCGCGTTTATTGGATGATACGACCTTTTTGAGTAGCCTGACGATAGTCTTGTTGAACGCCTCGGCCAATCCGTTTGCTGCCGGATTGTAGGCGGTTGAGGCCACGTTTTGGATACGATTCTTGTCACAGAACCTGCTGAAAATGTGGCTGATAAACTGAGGACCATTGTCATGGATGATCCGCCGGGGTACCCCGAAACGGTAGATGACGTAGTGCTTGATGAAGCTGATCACTCTGGAGCTTTTCACTTCTGCTAGCGGAACTACTTCTGCCCATTTGGAGAAGTAGTCGGGGATTGCTAGGATGAAGCGGTGTCCTCTTGATGAAGAAGGGGTGATCGGTCCCACAATGTCCATGCCCCAAGCTTCGAAGGGCCAGGAGACGACTGTAGGATGTAGTGGTTCGGACGGTGTATGAATGAAATCTGCGTGAAGCGGGCACGCATGGCACTTCTTAGCATATTCGACAGCGTCAGCGGCCATGGTTGGCCAGTAGTAGCCCATGCGTCGTAGTCGATCCTGCAACTTAGGGCCAGGTTGATAGGCCCCGCAGGTTCCATCGTGAGCTTCTTGAAGGGCTTCGACTGCTTCTTCGTTGGACAAACATCGAAGGAGAAGTCCATCATAGGAGCGTCGGTACAGCATTTTAGTGGCTGTATCGTAATAGAATCGAAGAGAGCGTCTCCTGACTGAGACGGCTTCTTTCGGGTCCTCTGAAAGAATTCCGTAGATGGCGAAGCCGATGAACAGAAATCTCCAGTCTCGGACATTGACACCAGTACTTGTCGGCATGGCGTGGGCTACTCGTAAGCACAGGTTGTTTTTAGGACACACCAAGTCTCGGCCAATCACCGTGACGTAGTGTTGAGTCCCGAGAGGTGCTGCCAAGGAGGCCGCGAGGCCAGCCAGAGCGTCAGCCTCCAGATTTTGTAGACGAGGTACATGTTCGATGAAGAATTTAGTGAAGGTTGAAATGATGTTCAACACCACTTCATGATAAGGGATCAGATCTTCATGGCGAACTTCGTATTGCCCTCTGATCTGGTTTACGACGAGTTTGGAATCGCCGTAGGCCTCCAGATGATCCAACCCCAGCTGTTGTGCCAGCTGGAGTCCCATAATGAGCACATTGTACTCGGCAACATTGTTGGAGCATGGCTTCGAGAGGGAGTAAGCACGCTGGATGACCAGCTGATCGGGGAAGACTAAGACTACCCCCACTACTGCGATGATTTGGCCTTTGGGGTCTGTTCTCGAAGCGCCATCGAAAAATATCTGCCAGACGGAGTTTTCTTCGGTGACGTTGGATTCTTGGACCTCATCCGGGATGTCTTCATAGAGTCTTGAAGATTCTGGGATGGGGTGTGCAGCCAAAAAGTCGGCGAGGGCCTGACCCTTAACAGCTTTTTGTGGCAGAAACACCATGTTATACGGTGTTAGCAGGATCGCCCATGTAGCTAGCCGGGAGTTCAATGATCCTGGCTTCGTCATGAGGACTCTGAGTGGATTGACTCGGGAGATGACATGTATTGTCTGGCCCGAGACATAATGACGAGTCTTCTGGATGGCGAACACCAAAGCCAAGCACTCCTTCTCCACGGGGTTGTACCGGTGTTCGGCCCCGATGAGTGTTCGACTGAGGTAGTAGATTGCTTGCTCGTAGCCTGCATCGCTGTTTTGAGCCAGCAGAGCACCGAAGGAATGATCCATGGCACGGACATAGAGGAGAAATGGTTTGCCAGCGACAGGTGCCACAAGGACTGGCGGGCTTGTCAGGTAAGCCTTGATGTCGTCGAAAGCCTTTTGGCACTCCTCTGTCCAGACATAAGAGACTCCCTTCTTCATGAGCTGAGTAAAGGGTTGACATTTGCCGAAAAGGTTTGCTATAAACCTCCGAATGTATGCCAGACGTCCCTGTAGGCCCCGAAGTTCTCGAAGGTTCTTCGGAGGGTCCATGTTGAGGATGGCTTTAGTCTTCTCGGGATCAACATGAATGCCTTTTGCCGTGATGACGAAGCCCAAGAACTTTTCGCTAGAAACCCCCAGGAAGGATTTAGCGGGGTTCATCTTGAGTTGATGCGCCCGCATGAGATCGAAGACTGTCTTGAGGTCTTGCAGGTGATCTCCTTTGAGACGGCTCTTGACTGTGATGTCGTCAACATAGCATTCGACTGTCTTGCGAAGATGCTGACGGAAAATGGTGCTCATAGCACGTTGGTATGTCGCACCAGCGTTCTTCAAGCCGAAGGGCATCACTGTGTAGCAGAAAACACCCTTCAGAGTCCTGAATGACGTGTGTTTTACGTCATCGGGGAACATCTTGATTTGATTGTAGCCTGAATACCCGTCCATGAAAGACGTACGTTCAAAGCCACATGTGTTTTCGATCATCACGTCAGTGATTGGAAGCGAGAATTCGTCCTTCGGGCAAGCAGAGTTGAGATCCCTGAAGTCGATACAGACTCGTATCTTTCCATTCTTCTTGGTGACGGGGACGACGTTGGCTACCCAATCTGGGTGTTGTTCTTCACGGATGAAGCCGCTGGTCAAGAGCTTGTCGACCTCCTGATCGATGGTGTTCATGATGTCCGGACGGAAGTGTCGCTGTTGTTGTTTGACAGGCTTGGCATCAGGTAAAATGTTCAGCCTATGCATGGCGATCTGAGGATCAAGTCCCGGTATATCTTCGTAGCTCCAGGCGAAGATGTCGATATACTCTTTAGCCAGCTGGATTAAAGATTCTCGGTCTTCTCCTTTTAAGCTTTTGCTGACGAAGATGGGTTTGGAGGGAGATCCATCCCCAAGGTCGATCTGCTCGACTTCGTCTTCGGTGGGAGGTTTACATAATTCAAAACGAGACTCCCATTGTTCCCCTAGGCGTTGAGCCCAGGATTCTTCTTCAAAGGGTTCCGGCGCTTGGTCTTCGCCTTATCTTCTTGAGGTTGTGCTGATGTCATGTTAGCTGACAGCACTTTCCTGAAGACTGATCCGATACTGGTATCGGAATCCCACGTCGATGTTTCGGACGAGTGAGAATGTTCTACTTCCTCTGCGTCCGAACTCTCTGGAGTTGATGGCGGCGTGACATAGCCTACCCCCCGTCGAGTCCGATTGTAGTAGTCCTGCGGCTTTCCTTTAGGTGTTGGAAGCCAGAGAGGGAGACGTCGACCCTTACCGTAGTTCAGGCCTTTGTTGCTTTTTAGGTCGTAGCCCATCTTTTGGATGATGTGCTTTGCCGTATCCGTGTACCGATAGACTTGTATTTTGCCGGTATCTGGTTCTGGCTCGAGTGGCGGGAGGTCTTGATGACGCTCGACTTTGCCAAAGATGATGGATTCTTCGTCTCGACTTTGTGGAGGGACTATGTAACAGACTCCTTGAGACGGGACTACTCGATTTACATGGTGGACGGTCGTTATTCGCGTTTGCAACGACCGTAGAGCGTTATCTAATGTATACATGGCATTCCAATGTGGAAGACAAGAATAATTAAAAGATACTCTATTATTGATGAAATACGAGATTTTATCCCGCGGGATTACATTGTCTAGGGAGGGTGCATCTACATCAGCAGAGATGTATTCGCCTAGCTCCTCATCTGTAAGTACTGGGGTTGGATCAGGAGAGTCCACCACAGCTTTGCTTTTGGGGTCCGAGTGGGTTATGTGAGCCTTCTCTGGTACCTTGGATGACTGCGGTGGCTTGCCCTTAAGATGCACCTTCAGAGGTGCCTCAACTGCGTCTCCGGTGATTGGTGCCTTCCCCTGTAATTTTGCCACAAGGGGAGCCGATGTTTGAGGCGGCTTTCCCTTGAGGCGTATCTTCAGGAAAGCTTCAGGAGTTGGTGCTTTTCCTGGTAACTTGATGCACATTGGAGGCACCTTCTGAGGCGGTTTACCCTTGAGTCGGATCTTCAAAGGGACATCGGGAGTCATCTCAGGCTCCATGTCCGGCTCTGCTGCCGTTTCAGCCTCATCATCAGCGTCATTGGCTTCTTCCTCGTCAGGTGACTTGTACAAGTCGAAATCAGTGAAGTAGGCTTCAATCCCTTTAAAAGGGTCGATATCTGCGAACTCTGTCCGGATGACGCCATTGGTGGATACGTACTTCATGCATTGGTGGAGCGTGGATGGCACCACCATGTACTCATGCAGCCACGGTCGACCGAGCAGGATGTTGTAGTTGACCTCGGCATCCACAACGTAGCAGGTCACCTTAGTTCTGAGATTACCGATGTGACACTTCAGTCGAATTTTGCCCAGCGGCTCGCTTTTGCTAGCGTTGAAGCCACTGATTGTTGTGTTGGAGGGCGCCAGCCGGTATATTGGGATCCCCAGTGTTGAGAGTAGCGCCTTCGGAATGATGCTGAGGGAAGACCCCGGATCGATCTGAATCCGGTTCACCTTAACTGAACCGACATACCCTGTATAGTACAGCGGCCTGTTATGCCGGTTATGCTTAAGCAGCATGTCTTGTTGAGTGAAAGTTATGTTAGGGATAACTTCATCTGCGCAATGACAATGTGCACATGTAGTTGGAAGATCTTCAGGCTGCTTGACCTGACTGAGGAAGGATTCAGCATCCTTCAGAGCATCACAGAGAGCTTCTCGGGAGTCTTTGGAAAGTCGCAGGAGCTCGAACAAAGATAGGCGGGCAGGAGTACTGGCCAGTTGTGCCAGTATGTCGAAGTTGTGGGGCTTGGCTAGCCCCGAAGCATTCTCCTTCCGTAGAGGTCTGTCGAAACGAGCCTCCACATGCTTCTGCTTATTGGCTGCTGAGGGCTTAGACGGACCCTCCTCCTGGGCAGCAGGGATGGTGCAAGGGGGCACCACCTCGGCGGCAGCTTCGTCAGGTTGGACGTTCTGTTGTGAACGCATCTACACAGGAAGTGCCTCTTCCGTTGAAGAAGAGACCGTGCGGCAAGACTTGATCTTCCTGCCTTTGGATTTGGAGGTAGGGCATACCTCCGGTTGAGTCACCTCGGAGATAAGGTCGGGGTGAACCCATAGGACCTCTCCTCGAGATGTGGTGAGTGGGATGAGTCCACTCACGTTGTCACGGGTAGGTGGTAAGTTAACCACCTCCATTGTCGCCTTAGGGATGGGGACGACGCCATCCTGTATTGTAGTCGGCGGCAGGGTGCCGAACTGGAGTGACACCACGTTGGCCGACACTGTCTTCTCTACGTAGTCGACGGAGATTACATCCGCATTGATCATGCGCTGGATGTAATTCTTGAGGACATAGCAGTCCTTGGTTGGGTGTCCGACAAACCGATGGTAGTGACAGTACCTCGGGTTGTCCACTTTCCCAACCTCGTCGGAACGCTTCGGGTCCGGAAGCTTGATCTTGTCACCCTGCTTCAGTATCTCAAAGAGTTGCAGAGTGTCTTCGTCATTGAATAAATAAACCTCCTTTGGCCTTGGCGCGAGTGGAGGCTTCTGAGTAGGTGCTGACGCACCTTTTGAGGCATTGACAGTCAATGCATGTTTTTCCTTTGTCTCTCGTCCGGGGTTGTTGGCTGCAGAGCGCTTCCCCTTATCCTCGAAGGTAGGGAAACTGACTCCCAGAAGACGAGCATTGGCCACCTTCTTCTCTGCGGCTTCTGCTTCAATGATCAAGAAACTCCAGTCGGGAGGAGGAGTGGAGTTGAGCCAGAGTTTAACTGCAGGCAGCATGTTCATGCTGTAGGAGGAGAGAAGCGCATGTTCTGGCATGTCCGGTGGTAGTCTGAAGCAGGCCTGTCGGAAGCGTTCGATGAATACTCGAACCGTTTCCTTCTCCTTCTGGCGTATTTTTATAAGGGACGCCATTGTCATGTCCTTTCCGTCGTCGTAGAAACGGTCGAGAAAGAGGCGCGTCAGGTCGTCGAAGGAGGATATCGAATTGTCGGGGAGGCTGCAGTACCAGTCGTACGCCATTCCCTTCAATGCTCCGACAAACATGCTAGTGAGGAGCGCGTCCTCCTTCGAGAGATGTCCCGTTTGGGACTGGAAGTACGTTAGGTAGCGACGCGGAGAGTCCTTCCCGTCGTACGGCGTCAGTGTTTGTGGTTTATACTTTGGAGGATAAACCACCTTGTTCCACTCGAGGGGATAAGGTTGGGGGATGCCCATCTTCTGGCGCTCCTCTTGTCTCGTCTTGGACTCAAAACGCTCCCGCAAGTCCTTAATCATTTTGACCACATCCTCCGTGGAGCTGGGAGTCGGGGAAGGTGGTACCACCTGGAGTTGAGCGTTTGAGGGCTCCGACGTCCGAGGTGCCTCGCGGCGATCCGTGTCCGAGGATACCCGTTGAAGGGGTACACTCGATTCTCCATTGGCCCCAGGATCAGGACCGGTAGAAGGTGTTCTGGCTAAGGCTGACCGTATCTTAAACACTGCTTGAGTCAGTGTTTGCATAGAGGCAGAGAGGGTTTTGAGTCCTCCCTCTAATGTGTCTATGCGCTGGACGAGGTCTTGTGGCGGCGCATCAGACTCGATATCCGCCCCAGTCACGTTTACTGTCATGACGCGACCGGGAGTGGATGGATGGGTCGAGGCTTCACTCTCGGCCTCGCTCTCTTATAGAGGAGTTTCCTCTCCTGGCTCATCTTGGCCACCCCCAGCCATATTCTGGAGATCATTTCCGACGGGCACATCTGCAAGGGCCTGATTACCCTCGGCTTCGTCTTGAATGGCTTCTTCGTCTCCGAAATCCAGGTCCGCAGATGCTAGACTACCCCCAGCTATGTTCTGGGAGATATTCTCGTTTTGAGGGTCTTCTGGGAGGCCGACTTCGCCTCGAGGATGAAGATGCGCCTCAGCTGTGCTTTGGACACCTTCGTCTTCGGAAGAAGGCTCGACAAGGGTCTGACTACCCCCAGCCTCCTCCAAGATCTTCTTCCTCCTCCGAGTGCCTTCGAACACTCCGGAGGACGAGACAGCTGACTTGGTTTTCCTCGGCTGGCTTTTGGATGAGGACGAGGAATTGCCAGTCGTCTTTCGGACTGACGAGGAGTTGGAGATCACATTGCATGAGGCAACCCTTGGTTCTTCTTCTGTTGACCCCTTCTTCCCGAGGCGACGTCGGAGGGGTGTCGATGATTGCAGCCGCTGGAACACCGACTGCCTTGGTTGGACTACCGTTTTACAACAGCAGTTGATGGTGACGACAGCACAAGTGTGCCCCGTGAGGGGCGTATCGTGCTTGTCAGTCGACTCTCCTGATCGGCGCTTATGAGTGATCATATTACGCAGATCGTTGGAGGAGAGTGCCACCTTCACACCCCCTTCAGGCGCATGGCAAGGCCAAGCGTCGGGGTGGTCGGGTGAGTGCTGCGCCCCCTGATCTAATACCAAACAGGCATCCCGATCAGTAGCGGGGGAACCACAACATCTGAAGTGACTTGAACGGACCTCAGACGCACAACCAGAGGAGGCGCGGGAGTTCAAGACCACTGAATTTGCCTCACTCGACTTGGTTGTGCACGCAATAGATGTGCCCAAGTGAGACGAAGACTTTGAAGGTCGACTCGTTTCTGGCGCAGAAGCACCTGAGTCGACCTTGTACAGTTTACCATCAGCAGCGCGCATGATTATGAGCGCATGCTTCTGGCTTGCTGCTGGTATAGCACGTTTGTGGCACATGGCCCGTACTGCCTTGGACTTCTTCGTACCAGCCCGCTGGGACGCATAGTACTCAGAATCCAAATTCTCCTCGCCATTACAGCGAGTGAGTCTGTCAAAGACAGAGACTTTCTGTGGCGCATCAGAGGTGATGCGCGGGGCATTGGCTGCGCCCCTGCTCCGTCGACGCATCTTTCTCGCCTGAGAGGGAGATGGCTGGGGAATGTGGTTAGTCGTATGCTTCCCCGAGAGATGCGCTGTACCGGTGGGCGCATCTTGGTTGCTGAGGACGTCAGCAGGAAGGGAAGGCTGGATTGGCGCATCCCCTTCAGTGGTGGTGCCCGAGGCGTCGACCTTGCGCACCCAGACTCGGCGAGTCTTCTTCGGCTTCGGCAGCCGCTTCGAAGGACTCGCACTGCCTTCAGAGATGAACTCCTCATACGCCTGTTGATTGAGGCGTACGACCAGCGTCTTGTGGGAAGAGCCCACCTTCACGTCGTCGGCTTGCGACACAGCCTTCTCGGTGGAGGAGAAAGAGGTCCCCAGCAGAGTCGCCAGCTTGTTTGCCATTAAAATTGTATTATTGCAAATTTTAATACAAACAGAACAGTGTTACAATATAGGACTTTAGACGTAGTCCTAGGAGTACACTTTTGTTTATCTGGGTCCCTTGTGCCGATGGAGTGAGTGGTAATGCGTTGACTCCGTTGACGAGCTGACGACGGTTATCGGTTCTCTGAAGGTTTGGATTGCACTGGGCGCTGGAGCTTGCTGAGAGGAGGAAGACGTTGAGTGTCTGTATCTGCCTCTCTGTTGTGCAAAGTCTCTGTGTGTTCGTTGTATATTCTGTGCGTGGGTGGGAAGGAAATGATCCCTCTATTTATAGTTTTGCAGGCTGGCTACTCATGCACGCATATAGGATGCGCCTGTACGAGGGGACGCCACGTGATGATTGCTGATGGAGGCGCATGGACGATGTGCCCTGATCGAGGGGTTGACTTCTTCATGTTGCTGTTGTGAGCCGGCACGTAGCAAAGGAGAAGATCTTTCTGTTGCTGAGATCTTGGGTGAGTCGAGTCAAAGGACACGTGTCGTCGACTCAAGGCTCGAAGATCTCGGATTTGATGGGGGGATCGGGTGAGATGCGCCTTGGATCGGGCGCATGAGGAGGTTGCGGCTCATAACCTTTAGGAGTTACGAACCATTCTGGGCGCATGGCTTTTGAGGCGCATGCAGACGACTTTTCTTCTGTCTTTTGGGATCAGAGAGCAGTCTGGGGCGCATGGCTTTTGAGGCGCATGCAGAGCTTCAAATGGAGGCTTTTCTTCTGTCTTTAGGGATCAGTGAAAAGTCTGAGGCGCATGCGGATGGTTGGGTGGCTACGTGGCAGCAGCCATCGGTGTAAAGTAATGATGATGTTGACGTTGCCGACGCTTCGTCTTCTGAAAAAGCCGTCAACTGTTCAGACTTTGGGAGGTGTGCTGCCAACTCTGTCAGTTCAGCATTTAATGTTTGTGACGTTCAATGGATAGCTGAGTGGGCGCGTCGATTGGCGTTCCACTAGGTATATGGGGACGCATGGGGGCGCATCCCCTATGAAGCGCTTGGTGTTTGAAGGGCGCGTCTGTGTAATGCGCTTGATGCAGGGCGCGTCTGCGTGATGCGCTATCTAGCCGGCGCATCCGACACGTCTTTACTGATGCGGCTGTTACGTTTTTCGAGTGCTTTAAATAGCCGTTTGGCTGAATTCGAGGCGTCCGGTTCATCCATTTAATGCAAGTTTATTGCACGGAATTCGGAGAGCCATCCACTTGGCGCGTGGGTTTGATTTGCCCGGCCTATAAATAGTGGCATGGAGAGAGGGTTTGCTTCCCGTTCTCTCACGTACTTCCAACATGAACTCGTTTACCTCGGATGCATTCTGTTGACGAAATGCTCCCAAGGGTAAAGATGCGACGCCATGTCTTCGTTGATGCACTTGAAGGTGACTGTTACATCCAAAAGACGGAGTCGAGGGCTTCCGAGGCAGGCGGAAGGTGCCTGTTGCATCCAAAGATAGGGATGCTCGGGCTTCGTCTTCGTTATTCCGGAAGAGCCGTAGATCGGAATGGCGGTGCTAGGTTCTTTCTTCCTTCAAAGTGGGCGTTGCCCACTCTGGTTGTGTTGAAAGCTGCTCCTTTAACCGCGATTTCGATCACAGTCTTCCTTCGCCTTTGGAGGCTCTTTCGAAGCCTCCCCTGGCCACAGATTTGCGGTGCTCTTCTCTTCCTTGGTTCCAGCCAGAGGGTTAAATGCTTTATTAGTCGAAGCATTTATCAGGTGAGCCTGGCTGGAAGAGCGGCACATAACTGGGCTGCTGAAGGGATACACATAACTGGGGATGCACATAACTGAGCTGCTGAAAGGATGTGCCCTGCTGAGTGCGCATGGCGGGATGCGTCTGGTTGAAGGCGCATGGTGGTTGCTGGCTGTAGACTTAGGGTCTTTTCCTTGTAGAAATTCTCCTTTGTACCACCTTTTCTAGACATGTAATAGACTTTTATATGTAATAAAAAGTCCTCTTTCAAATGTCTATATTTGTTGGTTTTGCTGTGAAGTATTTGTCCGAGCTCTGGCGCATGTAGTGTCTGGCGCATAGGATTTCTGGTTCTGAAATTCCATGCTTCTACAATATACATATATGTAGATAAATACAAATATAAATATAAAAATTTACTAACTATAAATATATATATATATATATATATATATATATATATATATATATAAATACTGCATATATACAGTATATACATATATATATACAAATACATATATATATATATATATATATAAATATATATATATATATATATATATATATATATATATATATATATATATATATATATATATATATATATATATATATATATATATATATAAATATAACAAAGAAAAGAAAAGAAAAAGAAACAAAAAGAAAACATACAGAGGGCTCGACCTCGGCCCTCTTTTAAAGGGTGAAGACTTAGAGCCCCACCCGCTGGCCAGTGGGCCTGAGCGGGCTTGCTGTTAGGGTGGAGCTCGGGTTAGTTTTATTTAGGTTTAGGTTAGTTAATATACAAAAAAAAATAATAAAATCGATCCTGTGTCCGGACAGTTAGGGACACAGGATTCTACGTGTCCGTGCTAAGCACGACACGTACGGGCCATGAAATTCGTGTCCAGTCCTACCTTCGTGTTCGTCAGGACACGGCGAACAACATACGTCCAACACGAGACACGCACGACGCGTTTTCGACACCGCTACTCACGTGTGCGATTTGCTGGGGAGGTTTCGAAGGGGCTGGACGGCGGCGGAGGCGTCGCGGCGGTGGCGCTTGGGCGGCGATCGTCGCGTCTCAGCGTGGCGAGCTCGTCGGCGGTGGTTGGGGGCTGTGAGGGTAGCTAGGGAGGTGGCGCTGTGGGGTGGTCGGAGTTAGGGTTTAGGACTAGGGTTTTCGCCGGAGACGAAAGACTACGGTGGTCATGGTGGTGGGTAGAGCTAGGGTTTTGTCTGGGGGGTCGAAGGGGGGTTTTTATAAGGGGTCGAGTCGGTCGGGGGCAGCCGGAAATGGCGGGGGAAGGGTGGGCGGTGGCCGTCGGGGCAGGGAGGGGGTGATCGTGGGGGGGGGGGGGGGTAGGTTAGCAATTAGGCCCCCATAGTTTAGAAAATTACAAGAAGGCCCTATCAGAGTCTAAATGCAAATAAGAATTTGCATTCCATAGTTTAAAACATTTTAATAATTGCAAACTGATATAAAAACAATTCTAAAAATTACAGAATGGTATTAAAACATTTTAGAAAATTGTAAATTAATATTTTTGTATTTTAAAACTCATTTAAAAATCATTAAAAATTCTAGAAAAATTCTTAAAAATCTAAATAATTATTTTAAGGCTAAATTTGATACTAATAATTAATAAACACTAATTAAATAAAATTTTGAAAAACAGGGGCTTACAGTGGGAGTAGGAATAATTTTTTGGTTTTGTATATTGATTAAAGTATTCAATACAAACCAGGTGACCTCTCGTTAAAGGAGACAAATTCGGTCTCAATCAAGTGTCCTAAGTTTAGCCTTAAAATTAAGAAAATACAATAGATTTCTCCTTCATGATCAGTTGTAGGGAGTCTAATGTATGCTCAAGTATGTACGCGTTAGGATATTACGTACATATTAGGATGTTAGGCAGATATTTAAGCATATATGGATGGATCATTGGGTAGCAGCCAAACTACTTAAGTAATTAATAGAGAACAAGAAATTATATGCTCTTTGTAGGAGATGGAATAATTCTGGAGATCATAAGGTATTTCGACTCCGATTTTGTTGGATGCTAACACAGCAGGAGATCCACATCAGGTTATGCTGACTAATGGAGATATATTTTGGATGAGTGTCAAACATGCACTCATAATTTCTTCCATCATGAAAGCAAGGTTTATAACATGCTGTGGGGTATCAATTCAGGGAATATGGTTATGAAATTGTCATAAGGCTGCGCCTACAGTACGGTGTTGAAAGACCACTTAAGTTATATTGTGACAATAAATCAGCAGTACTATATTCTAATAACAACAGGAGCTCGTATAAGTCAAAGCATATTGACATAAAGTTCCGAGTTGTGAAGGAGAGAATGCAGAATGGTGAAGTGTCCATAGAGCACATTGGGACAAACTCCATGTTAGCAGATCCGCTCACAAAAGGGTTACCACCCAAGGTCTTTCATGAGCACACTGCTCATATGGGTGTTATCTCATTTGATGATATGTCAGTTTAGTGAGAGTTTATATTTTATGTATTTGGGTGCTATTTGGTTTTGGACACATTTATGTATTAAAGTATTTTTTGGATATTTATCTGATCAGATATATGGAAATTCAGTTCATTCTGTTTTCATTATGTTAAAGTATTGATCTCACTAAAGTTAAGGAGGACCAGTTGGAAATAGACATGTATTGATCACATTGCGTGTAATTTTTATGCTACGCATCCATGATTGATCTATGTCATTTAGCTATATTTGTATATGTGACCATTGATGATTAGTTACGCTATATGTGACGAATGCCGCTTTGATCCTATGTTGATATGGTTAATGGACGAGATTGTCCGGATATACCCTAAGAATTAAGATAGCAATTTATGAGCTCACTAAGGTTATCACAATTATAAGGTTACATATGTGGCCCAGTGGAAGATTGTTGAAATTATTCAAAAATTAAGGGGCCACACATGTAAAATTAATTGTGTTTGGGCTATCTAAATAATTAAGCCAAATTAAAGTGGTCTATTTGAAAAATTGGCTTAAGGGTATAATTGTCATGGAATTCATGTGTAGATACCGGAGATAATTCTAATTTGATGAGGGGCCAAATTAGAAATATCACAACACACATATCTATATATATGTGTATTCATTAGGGTTATGGTCCCCAACTCATACGGCCACCAAGAGTGGATTTTCTCTATTCTCTTCTGTATCCCCATCAACAAAGAGAGGAACAAAGATTTTATCTTTGTTATTAAGGGCCGTAGCGGGTTGGAAGATCAAACCCCATAAAGAGACGTCTGCTTCAAGATCCGTCAAGCAAAGACAATGGATTCAGGTACGCTTCCGCAATTAATTTATGTTCTTCATCTCATGAATCGACATGGTACAATAAATTCTAACATAATATTAATAACAATATACTCAAATAAAAAAATTATTTGATTATATTACTATTACGCTTACATTACAGTGTACCGAACGAGAACTAAATATGGGCATCTGGCTTGTCAGGTTTTGTGTTAGATACATGTTAGTAGGACTACTCGATTGGCACCAACTTGTAGCTTATATTATTCAAAGTATGCTTCTTGCTAATGAGATTGGAAAAGACCAGGCACATTGTAAAGTATGCTTCTTGCTAATGAGATTGGAAATGACCAGGCACATTGTTCTGAATTTCTGGCACTTATTTTCTTAATTAATGGGTGTAAATCTCTCTGTGTCCAGAATGTTTCTGGCATTTTAGAGACCATGTACAAATGCTAAAAAAAAGAAAAAAAAACTTTAACTACTCTAAAAGGAATACTGTACTCAACTTCTTTATTCCTGTTTGGTATAGTATTTAGTTGTAAATATATCTTATTAGGTAGTTAAATATTTAGTTATTGTTTTTTAAAAATAATTAGTAAAATATTTAGGTAGTTATTTAGTTATTTATTATTATTTTTAAAATTTATTTAAATGGTTGATGATATTCACACGCTCACTTTTGAGCTGTTTTGAAGTCTCTTTATATCGTAGAAGATATAAAGAGGTTAAAAATTTTGGAACCTTTCAGATTTTTGGGCTATGTGCTATCTCACAGCATGCACCGCCCCAAGAAAGGGGCATGTCACGGTTGAATGTCTAGTTAGAAATAAATACTTTGTCTTTTGGCCGAGTGAGAACATATGCTTCATGTGAACATATGGTATAGTGCAGGTTTGCAACCATCATTGACAACATCTTCAAACAGTTTTGCTATGTCTATGATCCTCCTACAATCGTCACGTGTCGGATTACGATTGGAGGAGAGGGATAAGTGGTAGGATCAGATGAAGCTGTAGGAGGGATGAGAGAGGAGGTGGGATCCGGTGGGACCCATGCATAAGGGGGCGGGAGAGGAGGTTGTAAGAATGTTGTAATAATTTGGTAGTAGCATTTTCCCATCTTCAAACTTCTTGCAAGTCTACGGCATTCTCGCCAAAATATGGCACTCCACAAAATTTGTTGTGGAAATTCGGAAAAAATAGTACAAGTCTGTGAAAACTAAATCAAAAAAATTGGTAAAACATCAAAGTAAAACTTGCTAAAAAGTTATAATATCTATGAAAACCGCTAATAGCAAGCTGTGAATCTGACGAAAAGAATAACGAAGTAACTATGGACAGAGCATAGCTCTAAATAATAGCGGTGAAAACGGTTAAAATAAGCTAACATATTAGTACAACTGTATGTTGGCCGGGACGATGAAGAATACCGTCACTCAAAACGAAATTCGATAATCTTCGTCGATTTGCTCCTAAGAACCAGTAATTTATTAGAAATTTATGGAACACTCTTTAAAGTCATCACCCTTCGTCTGACAGAGCACTGACATGTTGTAATAATAACACTCATAATGGTTTTTTTTTGTAGATGTCTCCGGCGTAACGCTGAGAACTTTATGCACGTTGCATTGCATGACTTTTGGGTCCACTGTCCTCTTTAACAAACACACACTCACATCTCTCCGTGGTTCGATTCCAAGACCATTCGTTTAGCGAGAGAAGTTATACCTCACCCCGTTTACCATAAGAACCAACTGAGTTCGGTAAAAAATGCACTTGGTTGATGTAGGGAATTCTCCTCTCTTAACTCGTTTAAGCACTCAGAATTAAAAAATTGTGAAAATTCAAAAAATTTCATACAAGACTGTGAAAGACTGAACCACGAAAGCGGTAAAACAACAAGTAAAACTTGCCAAAAGTTTTGATTGCGGTGAAACTCGCTAATAGCAAGCAATGAAGCTGCTGAAAAGATAGCAACAAAGTTGTTGAAGAAATTGAGCTCTAAATGATAGCAGTAAAAACTGCTAAAATATGCTAACTGGTTAGCACAATCGCTTGCTGGGGTAATGAAGATCACAGTTACTAAAATCAAAATTCAACTACCTCTACTGATTCTCCTTTTTCAGAAACCAACAAGTTCAGAGAAGTTTTTGAATGCTCTTGGTGCAAACGGAAGCGCACTCGATGCTTACGTGAATGTTGCCAAAATAACATCACTTTGCACCATTTATCCACGTTCGAATCCGAGTGAGACTTAGCTCAAGGAATTTCTCTATAAATTTTGTGACAAAAAAAAACACTTATTTTGAGAATAATATCTTACCCATTTGAAAAACGTCACCATACTAATCACGAACCAACAATTGACGTGTACAAGACAATAAATGCTACTTCTGAAATACACATACTTGAAATTTGACTCGATATAAAATGGTAAAACCAGATCACTAATGATCAAATTTAAATATATAAACCTCAACAACATTTATTTGTTCTCCTTTTTGTAGGGAACCATAGTGGATTGTCTCAAGAACTGTTGATCTTCTTCTTCAAGTCTTCATCATTGACAGTGACTACTAGAGCCAGTACGTAGTTTCAACTTAATTAGGTGACTTCTTGTGCCATGGTTCTCTTGGTTGGTTGTTTTACAGGACCCATCTCCAACTTATTCTCCAGCCATACTCGCCCAAAATTCAACCCGACTTTGTTAAGCGCTAACTTGCAATTAAATATAATGAAAATTATAAAGTTTCTATCAATTTAGTAACTTGGACTGGTTTTTCTTAACAATTATACTATTTGGCTCCCAAAATATTTGGATGATACCATCTCTCATTATGTGGCATCTGACATGACAGCTGACATAACAGCTGACATGGTATGGCAAATTTTAACTCAAAAAATTAATTACTCAATTTTTTTTAATGTTAATTTTAATCTTAATCTTAATATTAATGTTAATATTAATATTATTTTAATATTAATATTAATATTAAGATTAAAATTAATTTTAATGTTAAAGTTAATTTTAATCTTAATGTTAATTTTATTTTAATTTTAATTCTAATTTTAATGTAAATTTTTGTCATGTCAGCTGCCATGCATGTCAGCAACTACTGCTCGCGTTGCAGCCGCTGCTGCATGCTGCTACTGCTGGTGCATGCTGCTACCGCTGCTGCATGCTGCTACTGCTGGTGCGCGGCTGCTGCGCTCGCGTGCGGCGACGGCGGCGGTCGCCGGCGGGGGTGGCCGCGGCGTACGGTGGTGGTGGTGATGTTTGTTGTGGTGGAGGTGGTGTTTGATGACAGTGGTGGTGGTGAGCATGAAGTAGAGATGTGGATGATGGTGTTGGTGTTGTTATCGGCTAGGGAGGAGAAGGAGGAAGAAGAGGGAGGTGGCGTTCGGCAGAGAAGGGGTGGGGTGGTGTGTGTGTGTTGTGTTTAGAGGAGAGAAAGAGATATATTTGTGTGTGGGTGTGTGTGAAATATATATAGAAAGAGAGAGTGTGAGAATAGAGAGAGAGAGAGAGAGAGAGAGAGAGAGAGAGAGAGAGAGATTTGAGAGAGAGAGGGGGTGAAGTCGGTTAGAGAGGGAGGGGGTGCTCTTGCTGTAAAGGAGGGGGTGAGGTGTGTGTGTAGTTGTTAGTAAGGAGAGAGAGAGGTAGATATTTTAATATAAATATTAGAATGAGAGAGAGAGAGATATTTATTAAAGAAAAAGAGATAGAGATATTTTAAATAGGGGAAAAAAAGGAAAATTGTGTGGGGTGTTTGGGTAGTCATGAGAGGACAACATGGAGCTTGGGTTTGGGTTCGGTCGAGCCGGGTCGGGTCAAAATCGGACATGGTACAATAATTGAATTTAAATAGGTATTTATGATTACAGGTAAATAAGTAATATGTGGGGACTCAAGTAAATGGGATACAAGTATCATGTGGGTATTAGACTTCATGTGGGCCCTGTCCATATTTGGGTCGACTAGGTTGGATCGATGTCGGGTCCCGAATTTAAATTGGAAACTAAATCAGGTTTTACGGTAGATAATTAATTGGCCTAAATTGACCCGAAAGTTGTGCGAAACAAATGAAGCACAAAATGGAGTGTCTGAGTGGGACACGAAGGTCATGGGTGTAGAGCGTCTTGAGTAGGTCATGCATGAGAAGTTGGTTTTGAGGAAACGACTGGTCTTGTGCTCCCAAATTAAAAGTCACGGTAACGTGCAAACGATGATCAAAGATAAAAGTAGGAATTCAATTAATAATCATTTAATCGATCAAATGGTCTAAATTGACCCAAAGTTGTGCGATGTAAAAAGAGCACAAGGGAACGAGTTTAAGTGGGACATGATATATCAAAACGAAGATAATCTTGTCTACTACAAAACCCATAAAGAGAGTTTACAGAGATTGTCATCTCTGACGCTCCAGAAGTCAAAGTCACGGAAAAAAACATTAATGATCAAAATAATTAAATAATAAAACATTTATTGAAAATAATTCATTTAGAAAATTTAAAATAAATCCTGAAATTCAGAGGGCTTACATCCTACCCACCTTACAAAAATTTCGTCCTCGAAATTAAAAATCATCCAATAGGTCAAACTATAACATGTAGCTGCTCTGGCTACAATACTCAATCTGCTACCTTTGTGATCATCTCTTCTGTTTCTCTTTACAATTTTTTTGGTTCAGGTTCAACAAGGTCCTTCTATCATAAACTACGTCATACATCCTTTAGAATCTTCCATACTAATATGGAACATTTATGTATACCCTAAAATATAGGTCATTCTCTGGGTATGTCTATAAGCCTAAAATGCTTAGTCATCAACCATATTTCCAACCTCAATTGTAAAATACTTGATTTCCTTATCATATCCTAAGTTTCCTTATTATATCAATCCACAGGCCCTCTGCATTATTTGTCTTCAATCCTTTCGTACAGCTTCTCCTTGAAATTATATGTTCAATACTTATCCTTGGCGTAGAGCCTTCTTCTTTTTACTCAATAACTCCTTCGAATATAAATTCTCAATTTCAATCTCCCGATTTATTAATTACCAATGTAAATATGTCTTTGTCTTGTTCCTTGTCGTTTTAACTGATATCTTCCCGATCTCGTACGCAATATTATATCTCATTCTAACTTATTCTATATCATTCCACATATCGATCTACCCTCTAATCACATGTAATTAGCCTATAGATAACCAACCAAAATTTTACAATACTAAATCCTCAATTTGTAAGTACAGGATTCGGATCCTCAATCCGTAGTCACAACAATATACTATCTCATTTTTCCATCTTAGGTACCCTATCATCAATTTATACTATCAATACAATCGTTCTTAATGGTTCCCAAGTCTACTATAGTCAGTCACCCATACTTGTCCTATAAGCTTAATCTAACCAATTCCTAGGAAAAGTATTTATCACAATCACACAATACATTTTTAGTTATACTATAGAATCAGTTAACAAGGTTTGGCTATTTCGGTCGTCTATCAAAATAGAAGGTAACATGGCCTAAGACTGGGTTAAGCAATCCATAACAGTGTCCAAACAAGTTAAAGGGTCAAGCAAGACAGAAAAGTTTGTCGAAATATCTCCAAGAATGGTACGAAGACAAGAGATGCATATGATGTAGTCGAGGTAAAACTCGAAAAATATATATCTCCACGATTAGGTCACGTGAAGTTATAGCCAAGTCAGTGTGCATCTGGCTGAGATAACTTCTTTGTTCCGTAATACGACGGATGGTTGCTGTGCATAGCAGATAATACAGGTTCTTAAACTTATCTTGGCTAAAGCCATGAAATAATAATCAAATACACAAGGTATGGTTCAAGTAAGATCCGTGAAACATATGTAACCATGATGCCGTCATCTGAAGTCCTGCCTCGCCATTATTTCTCTGGCCGCAAAACTCTTGATTCCGTAATACAAGGTTAAAATCTAATTTCTCGAACCTTCCTTGGATCAATCTATAAGGCATTTCCAACAATTACTGAGAAAGACGAGAAGAATTACCCGAGAGTTTAACAAAGAAGAGTTTAGTCAAGTTATAGGAAAGATGGAACACAAAAATAATTATGTCCAAAAAGATAATATAAAATCAATCATGTCGGAGAGTCCTAGAGAACCTGTAATCCTAGTTGTGGATGTAGATAGGAAAGAGTTAATCAAGACGGGAAGGAATGATGATAAGAATTTATTCTTGCTCATTCGGTCATAACGAAATGAACCAAGTTGAGATATGATCTGATAACCATACACGTCTTCCTGAAATCATGTTGTCAGAATTTTTGCCACACCAGTAAGCTTAGATGCAATAAATGATAGAGTCAAAACTAAGGTATACACCCTATAATCATGTTATCTAGAATTCTTGCTACGCCAACCGGTATGGCAGCGAGAAAATCTAAATTCTATTACTAAGATAAGTATACCCAAAATCAGGCCCTATGTTTTTGTCATACCAGCTAATATGGCTGCGATAAATTCTAAACTCCATAAATAAAGCAGACATTTACCTTATCAGGATATATCACAATGCAATCCAGAAAATTTATTACGATGCAAGATCAAAGTCAATAACAAAAATCAGAAATCAATTTCAACAACGAATTAAGGAAGAGCAAATGGAAACAAGTGGAAACAGATTTTGAGGTAAGATTTAGAGTGAGATCCTCAGGGGTCATCCCAAGGGTACTATCCTGGTCAAAATTGTAACCCACTGAATTTCAAGCAAGATACTAAATATAGTTAACGATCCTATGCTGTGATGAGTTTTCCTATGTTACAATCCTAGATATCCTCTAGGTGTTCTAAATGTTTATTCCTAGTATTATCAAGTTGTCCTAAGATCCTAATTACAGGCATGTTTGGTACAATAACATAACCAAACAACTTAAGTCTTGACCTGCATGGGCCACCACTAAAAATATGTCATGACCCGTTACCCAAATTGTTGGGCGGGACCGAGCCATGTCCAGCCTACGCTTGGTTAAAGCGTAGTAAGCTGTTCTAAGAATAGACAATAAAGGATCTAAGCTGCTAACAGTTCTAATATCACATTTAAAGCACTACAATAAAAAACTCTTTTAATGACGGCTAAAAAGCATCATTAATGACAAACCATGACACTTTTTTTTTTCAAAACAACCGTTATGAAAATGGGTGTTATAAATATTTTTTAAAAGCGTTATAAAAAACCCGTCATGAATAGTTCCTATAAAAGTATTATGAATAGTTAATATATAGTGCACAATTCAGAACAATTTTAAAATGTTATGAATAGATAATATGTATAGGCTCAATGCAGCACATTTATAACACTTTTTACTATTCAAATTAGCATATTTATAATGCTCTATACTGCACAGTATATATTACATTCCAAAAACTTAACATTATATATCACAATCTTTATTACATTTTTCAAAATAGTGTACATATCAACATCTTCATTACATTGAATATCCAAATACTTATATATATTTACAACTATCAAAATCGTCCACATCAAAGCTTGGCCACATCAAAACTGTCCACAGAACATGTAGTAAAATCCTGAAAAAGATAAAAACAAAGTTCAATATACTTTATTTATTTGGGTAAAATCTATTGTAAGTTTAACTTATCCGTATCCGTGTTCGTATCCTTAGTCCGTATCGTGGCCTTATCGATGTTGATTGATAACGACAAATTTGTATAAATAAAGGAGAAAACCTCACCTGGATTGTGTTGTCCAAATAGAACCTGGGCAATTGCCAATCCGTCCGCCTCTCCAGGATACCCAGCCCACAAGATCGCCCCGATGGTCCGATCATCCTTCGCGAAGCTGACATCCACCAGACGTAGCTGCCACAGTTCACGTCCATTCCTGAAGAGAATCCAATAACATAACTAGAAGAGTGCAAGAGAGCTCAACAGTACACTGCAATGTCTAAAGCAAGTAAATGATAGAACTTCACCTGTAAGAATATGAGAAATAACTTCTACAGGAATGACAGTAAATACCCAAAGCTAACCAGCATCTGCTCAAAGTCTCCGACATCAGCTAAAACCTTTGCATTTGCAAAAACTTCGTATCAACAGAAGTTAAATCATAAAGTTAGAACGACGAAGCATGCCTACATTCACGACCTAGGGCTAAGGATTCATGAAGCTAGGGCACAACCACACAACCCGACACAACAAGCAGGGTTCTCTTGTTCGAGAATTATCGATACAAAGAGTACAAATATGATTTAGAAACTATGTTTCCATTTTCCTCCTACAAAATCCTGTCCTGTTCTCGTACCAAACCAAAAAGCAACGAGAAGAACAAGAAACATAAAATTCCTAAGAATCTACTGTAGGATACAAAACTTCAGATAAGGATGCCTCCCATATTCCTCATTTATACCTTCATTGTTCGTTTTGAGTCGTCCTAAGGAAGATTTTTCACCATCTGCAACCCACGCTTCAGTTAGCAATCCAATAACATAACTTGCTATTATTGTTCCTAATAGAAAGAGGAGACACTAAACTACTTCAAAAATTAATGTTTCTCTGCATAAAAAATAGGTACTGTCCTTTCCCTATGAGGTTCAGTGAATCTACCACAAAAATTAACAATATATGAAATTGTCGTCTGTGTTCTTACTGGTATAAAATATAAATATTATCTAACTAAAGCATTATCAATCAGAAGACAAGGAAGCCGGATCAAACAAATGTGAAAAGGATCTCAAAAATGAGGTTTGTGTATTTCCTATCCACAATGCTTATGCCGGCTATAGAAAATTTTATATGATACCTTGGGATTAGATAGAATGCTATTTGTAGGGAGAAAATGAATAGTGGAGCTTAAATGCATTAAAAGATCATAGCACACTTAACCTTTTCTCTTCATGTTCGTGCAGATTTTTCTGCATTTCTTCCAGAATTTTGACACCTTGTCCTTCAGCACCAAGTCTATATTCTATTTCTTCGATCTGTGGTTTCAGACTTTGCATTTCACTTAAAAGTCTTTCAAAAGCCTTGATTGGTTGCAGTAATACTTCCACCGCATCCCTCTCGGATTTAACATGAGCAAGCACTCCTAGAAGCTACAAATAAGCGCGGACATATACATAGGATTATCAGTATTATCACAATAGAATAACAAGAATGTCCATTCTAAGCAAGATGATAACATGATAAGCTGCAACATGGGGGCATCACTGGCAACAAAGTAAACTGCAACAAACTATACTTTTGGCAAGCAGTAGGTTCAAATTTCAACTCACCTAGCATGCTTACAGTATCAACATATCTTGTTTGTAGTAATCAAAAATGATTATATCAGCAACAACAATGCAATGTCATGCCAAAAAAGTACAAATGTAGATAAACATTTGATGCAAACTGCAACACACTAATATCATGTTAGCTGATCTCTTCTTAACTGGGAGATTCTAATATCTAACATTACATTTGCTTATTATTTTTAGCTTAGATTTAGTATTTTGTGATGGTTTGAAGATTAGTTTGCTAATTTATGGCAGATTATTCGTGATCTATTCATATCATTTATCATATACCATATATTCATTGGATTAAGGAATAGACATATGATATAATGCTAAGTTAAGCAATTATGCATTTGTTGTTCATGTGTAACATTGGCAGAAACAATCAATTCTCATGAAACTGGGTAAGAAAACCCAAAGATACACAAAATCATCATCCAAGCTCCCATAAAATATTTGAAGTTGGAAAAGTTTGAACATGGGAAAGCTTAGCTAAGTGGAATGTTTTCCCACATTTTTTTTAATTTCTGTTGGGGGGGGGGGAATGGGAAAGCTTAGCAATGATTTCTGGCCATTAATGGTTTTCTTGGGAACTATGAATTTTACTATGAATTATCATCATAAACATAAGCTAGCAAATCATATTTCCATCAAAGCTAACAATAAAAATATTGTTATATTATATACACTAGCAAACGTTAAGATGGATATCAACCTTACTTTGATTTTTTTCTCTGAATTATCATCATAAACAACTACAGTTACTATGAATTATCATCATATTTTTATGAATTGTCATAAAAATATTGGTATATACACTAGCAACAGTAAGCAAGGGGACATTATATATAAAGTACACATCAAAAAAAAATTCATTGTATCCGAGTCAGTCGTATACCTAACGTGAGACGTGAATGAGGAATGAATAGGTGGCGGCTAGAGGGGTTTCTTAAGGAAGGAGAAGAGCTGTGATCGTATATATATAGAGGAAATGGGAAATCTTAGGGTTTTGGGGAGTCCGTACGGCTGCTGCTCGGCAGCTGGAATTGGGTGCAGCCGGGCGCACGAGTGCCAGAGCTCCGAGTTTGAGCTCCTCTTCTTCCCCTCCTCCCCTCCTAATAAAAAATCAAATATTTCACATTTTCCCTCACTTAACCACAACCAAACCAACAACAATCGCTACCAAATAATGCAACAACAACAACAAAAATGGACAACTACCATTCTCGCCGTGCTCATCCAGGCCCAGACTCGAGCTCATCTCCGTCAACTAGCTCAAATGCAAGCTCCACAGCTCCATCAACAGCTATGAAAACAAGAAAATTAGGGTTTCCACAAACGAAAATGACTCGCATTCTAAAAAAACACAGCAAAAACGAGATATTGGGGTAAATTTTGAAATTTTGAGGCCGAAAGAAGCTCAGGAGAGCTCGAAAAAGCTCTCGTCGCTGCTCAAAATTGCTATGGGAGGAGCCCTCGAAGGAGGAGGATGATTTCATTGTGGAGCTTGCTAGTAGCGAATTCGGGTCGGGGAGTCGAGGCTTCGAAGAGCACGCACTTGGCGTAGCGGACGAGCCCGACGGAGGCAACTATCACCGGAAGCCACTTCTCGGAGACCCCGTCGTCGATCTCCCTCTCCAGGCTGTCGATCTCGCCTGGGAGGATGTCGAGGAGGGTGGAGAGGTCAAAAAGGAGGCCATGGAGGTCGGCACAGAGGGCTCTGGAGCAGAGGAGATGGCGGACGTGGCTACGGGCCGAGAATGGGACCTAGGTTAGGGTTTGTAGGAGGGGGGTTAGGGGCTTAGGGCTTAGAATGGGACCTAGGTTAGGGTTTGTGGGGGATTGAAAGAAGGAGGAGGAGAAGATTAGGGTTTGGTGAGAGGAGGGAAGAGGTGGAGAAGGGGAGTGGAGCTGAGAGGGAAGAAGAAGGGATTTGGAGAGGGAATGAGAAGGGGGCGGGGGCTTGAGCCTCAAAATTTTGTGGGGGTGGAAAGGATTTACAGAAAACTTATTACAAGTTTGCCACCGCTCTAAAATATTAATGACGTTTTATTTTATAAACGTCATAAAAAGTCCAGAATTGGCCCAAACCTTCATAGAAAAAAGGTATTTTGAACTTTGATAACGCTTAGGTATCAAGCGTCATCAATACGTCTTGTCGAATATTACTAATAGGCCTTTTTGTTGTAGTGAAGGTTCACCACAACACAACATCTATAAGCGAAAGTAAAATAAGTACAGACTTAATAATACACTTCCAAAGTACCAAACTGGAGACAAAGTCCAGTGACAACAAGATATAGTCTAAACAGTTCAATAACTAAGCCAAAAAGAATCAAAGCGAGACTACCAAGCGAGGTTCCCTGCGGGAACTTCCTCGGGAGCAAAAGCCTGGTCCTCTGTAGTGGGTCCATGGAAAAGATCACAGAGCAAATCTTCCTCCGAAAGTATGCCTACAACGTTATACTGTCAGGACGGGAGCAAGTACTGATTCTACAAACTAAATATACTGAGCATGGAATGAAAAGAGATGTAGTAAATAAGAATCATGGATCTATCTCATGTCGTCTCACAATTATGTCATATCACAGATCTATCTCATGTCGTATGACAATCATGTCATATCACAAATATATCATGTCAGGAATACATTTGTCATGATGACATATGTATATCTAGAGTTTAGAACTGGATCAGGTACGTGATCGTCAATAGGTGTACAATGTGTAGATCATGCATGAGAAGTTGGTTTTGAGGAAACGACTGGTCATGTGCTTCCAAATAAAAAGTCACGGTAACGTGCAAACGATGATCAAAGATAAAAGTGAAAATTCAATTAATAATCATTTAATCGATCAAATGGTCTAAATTGACACGAAGTTGTGCGATGCAAAAAGAGCACAAGGGAATGAGTTTAAGTGGGACATGATATATCAAAACGAAGATAATCTTGTCTACTAAAAAACCCATAAAGAGAGTTTACAGAGATAGGCATCTCTGACGCTCTAGAAGTCAAAGTTACGGAAAAAACATTAAAGATCAAAACAATTAAATAATAAAATATTTATTAAAAATAATTCATTTAAAAAATTTAAAATAAATCCTGAAATTTAGGGGGCTTACAAGGGGCTCACTCCCCGAGGAGCTCACAGCCCGGGGGGAGAGAGGAGGCGGAGGAGCTCGGCCAGGGTCAGGTCGGACCACCGGCGGAGGGAGGACAGAGGGCGAGAGGAGAAGGAGCTCATCGAGGGGGGGTGCTCGGCCAGGTCGGGTCGGCCCCACGGTAGGGAAAGGACGACAGCGGCTGCCCCAAAGGGCGGGAGAGATGGCGGCGCTGGCATCGACGGAGGTGGTATTGGGGGCCGGAGAAGACGGGAGCAGCGGCAGGGGCTCGCAGAGGAGGCCGGCCGTGGGAGAGACGGCGACGACAGTGGAGGGAGGGCCGAAGGCCCTGGCAGTGGTGGTGGTGCTCGTGGTGAGGGCGATAGCCGCGGCGCTGGTGGTGGCAGCTAATGGCAGTGGCCGCGGCGGAGGGGGGGCAGAGGCCAGACACAAGGGAGAGGGAGGAGCTCGAGAGTTCGTGAGAGGGAGAGATAGAGCTGAGGTCGGGGGAGAGGGAGGAGCAAGAGAGAGAGAGAGAGAGAGAGAGAGAGCTGGAGATTTGGGGGGGGGGGCTATCTCCAGAAAGAGAGAGGAGAGTGAGAGAGGAGACAGAAGGGGGATTATGATATGATGGGGAGTGATGTGAGGGGTTAAGTAGGGGATTTAGATATTTTGGAGGGGGTAGATTTAGGATCAAGAAAATAATAGTAGCGATAATAATAATGGGAAAAATTCACCTCCAATAATTAATAATAAAATTTTAACAATACCCAATTTCAAAAATCCTCCAAATACACAAATACAGTCAAATACTATTTTCAAAATAGGGATTTGACACTTATAGATGGGGAAAAGCCGCAAATGATGGTATACAGCGGTAACGTTTCGGTTGTTTGGGATAGCAACCCAACCCGTGAAACCCCGGGCTACCCAAACGAATTCAAAAAAAGAAGGAGAGAAAAGAAAGAGAGGAACTCCTTTAGTCCATTTCGACGCGGATACGCCAAGACCTTCATATAGCTAAGGAACGATGGGTTGAAAGTGTAGGCACGTATGTGTCCCGCACGCATAGATCCTGCTTAGAGATGCACTTATAACATGACAGGGAAAGAATTGGGCGTATTCACCTTGCGTCGGTACAAGGGCGAGTGCGTCGACTTGGTAAGAAGTCGCGCCACGAAACAAACACAAGATTGCTTTCCTGCTTGCCTATTTTAATTCGAATAACATGCTTGCCATGCTAACATGCTTTACGCTTTCGAATATGCCATGAAATTGACCCTAAGTTGAACATAGCAAGATCATAAGCTAAATTGCATGATTCAATATAAATACTAAAATGTCGGTTTGGAAAGAAGGTCTTTGCAACAGTACATGCGAGGACGAACGTACTGATCCCCCACCTGCTTCATGCAGGGTGCAGGAAATGGATTGCTCGTGGCGAAGCGCCGTTGGAACGCGTTGAGGCTCGAAAATGCCGAAGCGTATTGAAGCGTGCGATCGTATTGACGCTCGAACTTGCAACATGATTGATGCGACCGAGATATAGAAGGCATGATGGATGGAACATTGAAATCCTTTGTGGGCAAGAGAGAACCTGAATGTTGTAGCCAATCTGGCATATATTGTTAGGCTATCGAAAGCCTTTGTAATCTCATTTCGAATGGCAATAAAGAGAATTGTTTTGTATACTCTGTTTTTCTTTCGTTGTTAATATCGAATCAAAAGATAACCATTTGAGAACTTGTCATCTTGCCTAGCACGAGCGCAACTCCAGGCTCGTGCGGTATCACGCCCCCTGCGGGGACGATGATTCGGGTGATTCCGGGTCGGGGCGTGATGGATTGGTATCAGAGCTCTAGGCTCAATTTTCTCTGAACGCTCGCTTCATTGCAATTCTAAAAATCGCCCACCACCAATCGAATCACTCTTGACTCTACTCGATGCCGTACTGGATGTTCCATACAATAAGTCTAATACAAATTGTGTAATTTTATCGCGTGTGTTTTGGAAATTACATGATTTTTGCTAAGAAAGTCGCGAAGGGTATATTGCATTGAATGCAACGAGCCGTAAAAATGTTAGTTACTGCAAGTACAACAAATTATGAAAGACGATTTGAGATAATGTTGAAATGTAACATGTTGAATGAGAAATGAAACCATGCACGACGTGCAATGGATTGTGAATATTGGTTGCACCAATACGGAAGCTTAAATAATGCATGAAATGAAAATGATAAGTCAATATCGAATGTGTTAAACGAATTTGAGCATTGACTTTGAAAGTCGGGAATAAATCATTGCACGATGTACAACGCGTGTCGGAAATAAATTGTTGCACGTGGTGCAACGCAAATCAAAGTAATCGTTGCACGGAGTGCAAAGGAAATTGGAAATAAATCGTTGCACGAGATGCAACGGAAGGAAATAAAATCATAAAACCGATAGAATGAATCGTTCGGTTGTATACCGAACTTGTGTTGGCAAATGAAAGCATTGGCCGAGTTGTGTCGGATTTGATTCAATCAAAGTTACAGTTGTGATCAAGCACGATCACTGCAGAAATCGTGAGTCGGGAGAGATTTTTGGTTTATACTAAGTATAATACGAGGGAAACGACTTGATTTCCGAGTGGTATATGCCATACCACGTAGGCGATGAATGACTTGATTCCGAGTGGTATATGGTATACCACTTGTGCGATGAATTGCATCGACGCGTTATGAGAATTGCGGAAGGTTAGTCCGCAACGGACGGGAGAGTACCGAGACTCGATTGGAAATTTGTATGACGGTATGTTGATGCAACTGTTCTTCGAAAATTGGTTGGGACGATAAGGCGAGTACTCGTATCAATGAATGATACGTCGAACGAAAATGATAAGTCGGTCGGACGACCGAGACTAGCGAAACGATTATGCCTTGAAGCAATGATCGGATTGACGGGAAAGGGAAACTCGAACTTACAAATGAGTCGCACGACTTGCGATCTCGATAGAAATATTAGGCGAGGCGAATCGAGTCGCACGACTTACGATCTCGATAGAAATGTTGGGAGAGGCGAATCGAATCGCACGACTTGCGATCTTGATAGAAATACTAGGCGAGGCGAATCGAATCGCACGACTTACGATCTCGATAGAAATGTAGGGCGAGGCGAATTATGATCGGATCGTGCGACTTGCGACTTCGGTAAAAAAGTTGGTTGACGCGAGTAATCATGCCTAAGAAATAGTTGGTTACGTTACAGCGAAACTCATTTGAGTACGACTGAAAAACAAGCGAAACTTAGAGGGCGAGATCGTATGACTTGAGTGTTCGATGTGGGATAATCGGTAACTCAGTTACGCGATCAAAGTATAGCAGGATGCGGCAAATCGGAAAACGAGTTGATACGTATGGAAAAGTTTATTGTGAACTTGGACGTATGCAATGCAAATTGTCGACGTTGAAACGGATTCAAAGTTGACACTTACGCTATCGAAATTGATACGACGTATCAAGATCGATACGTAAGGAAATGTAAGCACTATGTGAGAATACAAAATGGAGTGCATCTTGCGCTATCAAAGTTTTGTAAATAACGATACGAGAAGGAACAAACTGGTTGATCATGAACTTTGTGATTGATCAAGACGAGACTATAAGTCATCGACGATTGCTCGATGCGTATAGCATCTCGTGTGTCGACCCGTAAATAAGATAGACTCGAACTCAATACGAGTAGATACGTCGTGAATAACAGAATCATCGACGGTAGTGCATGACTTTACTCGGAGGATAGTTGCGCATCAGTTGCGCCGATAGAATGATTTTGTCCAAAATTGGATAGTCACATAAAAATCGTCGAAATGTGATTATGCTCCGAAAAAAGATATAGCATGGTTCATAGTAAACTGTCCTTCGGTGATGATCCATAATTATCGAGCGTAGCTTTGGGGCATCTGACCCTAGAAGACTTGACCGCCAATTCAAATCGAATGTTGCTGACCGTAAGATGACCCATGCGATATCGCATAAACGATTGCATCGATAAAAAATATAACATGGTGCCTGTTGACGATAAGTCTAGGCGATCGAGAATTGTTGGAACAACTTTCGATTGAGAATGATGTAGCAAGATTTTGAGTATTCATCGGATGAATGCTCGAATAATTATGTTGGTCGACGATCGAACTTGAAATTCACCAACGAACTTGGTGATTCGGATAGGCGATTGCGAGAATCGTGCTATGCACGAGAGAGAACAATAAGGGAATGGCTTACGAGTCATGTCGTTAGATTCGGATTCACCTTGCAATTGAGCTTGCGTGAATCGAACTTATATTCGATGTTGCAAGACAGATAAGTTTGGAATTTGGCTAGTAAATTCCTATTCGTTAGGAAATCGAATGTAAGATGCATCGTAAAGACCTTCATGTCAAAGGCGATCGTTGCCTTGAGCACCGTCGCCTTGATGTAAACTTTTGTGTCGGATAGATTGTGGCCTTTGAGAAATATCAATTTAAAGTTGCGTCGGAAGAATCTAAGCACGGTGTCTAGGTGAGTAACCTAGCGGGCGTAGCCTGAATGTTGATGCATTTGTAAGTCAACGAAGGAAATCGTATCGAGATAAGTGCATAGCGAGACTTCGGAAATAGTTGTGTGGCGACTTCGAACGCAAGGCGTTACGAAGGATCGTTGCAATCGGATGCGCGACGGCTTGACGTGAAGCATAGAATTGATAGTCCCGATGAAACGTACAAAATGAGAAATACGATTTTGAATTGTGTCGCGTGCAGTGACTTTGTTGAATGAATCACGTACATATCGAATATACGTATGCGATAAAATTCCGAGAACGGTTGCTAAAGATAAGTCCGATCGAGAGTACGAGATGGCAAGCATAGGATTGAAATTTACCTGTTAGCTTTATTCCAATTTGCTACGACTGGACTTGGTCAAAATACATATATCTTCGGGACGCCTTGAATATAGGTATGAATCCAATTCGAGTTGTATACAAAATTCAAATCGAGGTGCAGAAAAGACTTTGAAATGTTAGTGAAAAGCTTGCAAGATAGTATGAAACTGAACAGCATTGGTGGGACGAGATCGTGAAATGATCTATAAAACACTTAGTCGGAGTGTTGGTTCTGGTTCGAGGACGAACCTTGTTCTGAGTGGTATATTCTGTAATGCCCCGCTCCGCACGGCACATTATGCTGAAGCGTTGACTCAGCGAGTCGCGTTGACCGAATGAAATGTATCGATGCGAATAGATACGAGAGTTACATTGTCCCGAGCAATGCATCGAACTAAGTCGATGCGAAGAGTTAAGTTGTCCCGAGCACTGCATCGAACTAAGTCGATACGAAGAGTTAAGTTGTCCCGAGCAACGCATCTAACTAAGTCGATGCGAAGAGTTGCCTTGTCCCAAAGAATGCATCGAGTAAATCGATGCGAAGCGCCGCATTGCACCGAAGGATGAGTGCGTTGAATCGGCTCGAAGATTCTAAGAAATCGAATCGACCAAGGCGCAAGTCCGAATCGATGCAAGTATTAATTTTAGTTGGTTTCCTATGCATGCTGTACGTTTACGCAAAAATATTAGAGGTCGACATTTTGTCTATTTTGCGACAGGTCCGCGAAACCAAATTATCGCCTTGCGACGGGCTGGAACTTGGGCACGATAAGCCAAATTGGACGTATAATTCAATGAAGCACGAAGTGCTCGAATGGCTAAGTCTGGAGAGTGGTCGTGCAATGAAGTTACGAAATCGAGCCGCATCAGCTCGGCAAAACGATAAGGCGTATCGACTCAAGGTGGGAGGATTGACTCTTCTTTTTACTCCTTCATGCGATAAGTCAAAATATGTCATTGTATGCTAAGTTAACCTATCGACGCCACGGACGTGGTCCGATCAGAAGATAATTTATAGTGTGTGACGAACACTAGTTAGAACAATTGAGATGAAACGTGCATCTAATGCACGAGTCGTTATGGAACATTGGATATCGTAAAGGCGAGCGCCTCGGTGCGCAAGCCACAAGAACATGGGATAACTGTACTCGGCGAGTGTCTTAGTGCACGAACCATACCGTGCCTTCGCGCACGAGTTAGAAAGGCTAGAACATTGAGAGACAATAGGCGAGTGCCCTAGCGCGCAAGCCACGGACATCGAACACTAAGGCATAGAACATGAAAATATAGTCGAAATGTGCCTACGTGTACGAGATAATAAAAGATGGCTTCGTTGCGAAAGAATACAGCTGTGGCATGAATGTGGCGGAACGGTCGGATATGACATAATGCCTCGAAAGGTGTTCGGGGCCTTCGGGTCGTTCGGTTGACGAACATTGAGTTGAGAATGATGCCATTGAACATTGAAACGAAGTATGTGTAGAAGCATAGAATTTCACGACCAGAAATCCTATACGCCAAACACTACATGCGCCAGAAAACTCAGACAAAATACTTGACACAGCAAAACAAAAGTATAGACATTGAAAGAGGATTTTTATTTGCATATAAAAGACTATTATATGTCTAGAAAAGGCTGTACAAAGGAGAACTTCTACAAAAAAAAGACCCTAAGTCTACAGCCAGGCGCAGCAGTCATCATGCGCTCTTGAACGGGCGCATCTCACCATGCGCTCTCAGTCAGGCGCATCCCACCATGCGCTCTCAGCCGGGCGCATCCTTTCAGCAGCTCAGTTATGTGCATCCTCAGTTATGTGCATCCCTTCAGCAGCTCAGTTATCCTTCCAGCCAGGCGCATCATGAAGTGTCACCATATACGCCATCTAATGCTTCGACTAATAAAACATTTATTGAGCAGAACGAGGGTGGCAATCAACCCTCTAGCTGGAGGAAGAGCTCCCCAAACCGAGGAAGAGAAGAGCACCGCAAATCAACCTGTGGCTAGGGGAGGCTTCGAAAGAGCCTCCAAAGACCAAGGAAGACCGCAATCGAAACTGCGGCTAAAGGAGCAGCTTTCAACACAACCAGAATGGGCAACACCCACTCTGAAGAAAGAGCCTCCAAAGTTGTAGCATCGGAATTCCAATCTGCAGCTCTTCCAGCAAAACGGAGACGAGGCTCGAGTATCCCGATCTTTGGATGCAACAGGCACCTTCCGCCTGCCTCAGAAGCCTTCGACTCTGACTTTTGGATGTAACAGTCACCTTCAAGTGCATCAATGAGGACAATGCGTCGCATCTTCACCTTCGGGAGCATCTCATCAACAGAATGCACTCGAGTAAACAAGTTTATTTCGGAAGGACGTGAGAGAACGAGAAGCAAACTCTCTCCATGCCACTATTTATAGGCCGGACAAATCAAATCCATGCGCCAAGTGGCTGGCTCTCCGAATCTCGTGCAATGAATTTGTATTAGATGGATGAACCTGACGCTTCGAATTCAGCCAAGTCAAAAAACGGCTATTTAAAGCACTCGAAGAACGTAACAGTCGCACCAAAAGACGTGTCATGCGGAGTGGATGCGCCGGTCAGACCGCACATCACATAGACGCGCCTCAGCACCAAGCGCTTCACAACCATGCGGCCCCATGCGCCTAGTAGAACACCGATCGATGCGCCTACTCAACCGACCATCACCTGTCAAAAACATTAAATGCTGAAGTCTGACAGAGTTGGCAGCACGTCTCTCGAGGACTGAACAGTTGGCAGCTTTTTCAGAAGACGAAGCGTCGCCGACGTCAGCATCATCATTACTTCCCTCCGACGGTTACAACCACGTGGCCGCCCAACCGTCTCGCATGCGCCTCCGCAGCCATGCGTCCAAAGCTCTGCATGCGCCTCAAAAGCCATGCGCCTCAGACTTTTTTTTGATCTCTAAAGATAGAAGCTCCCTTGTAGCTCCCTCTTAGGTTGGGATGTATTGTGCAAGCTCCCGTGTAGCTCTTGCTCAATATATGGTCACTGATTCTAGAGAAGATTAGCTCCCTTCTCATTAGAATCCCGTGCAGTGACGTGTCCTATTTGGATCCATTCTACCAGTTGGGGTAGGGGGAGTAGTAGCGTATGCCTGTGATCAGATCCATTCCGCATTCTCGAACAGTGTGAGTCATATACCGCAAATATGACTTGCCAGGCCAGTTTTTGACAAGTACCCAAGCCGACCAAAGTTGAAACTGCTACTCACACACATTGGATATATGGCTTACCTTGATTTGTGTACATACCATGATTCAGTTCTACTTTCTTGTTCTAGCTCTAGCTCTACAGCTTACCATGCCATGATATATATATATGTACACTCCATGATTCATTGTATATGCTCTATTTACAGTCTTATAGCTTTTATTCTATCTTGAGATCTGTTATGAGATATATGTACTCGTTCCATCCTGACCGAATATGTTAAAAATATTACAGATGCAGATGAGGGACTATATTTGCCCTTACTACGGCCCACCGAACGTAGTGGGTTTAGAGGCAGATACCCTAGACCCGCAGGGTGCTGTACCGCAGGGCGAGACACCGCCTGTCCTGTAGATAGAGTAGGTCTTTCGTACTGGACCTTGTCTCCAGTTACTTTTGAGACTGTTATATTTGGATTGTATTAGAGACTTGTACTTGGACTTGGACTTGTATATTATTTGTGTTTGGACTTGACAGGTTATATTTTATCGTCATGTTGTCTTTATCTTTCAGTCTTTACTTTATTATCTTAGAGTTGTGATTGAGCACTCATATATTATCATTGCTTGTCCTCCGTTCGGCGTTGACCATATTCTCGACAGGTTTTGATATTATATATAAACTGTTGTTAGAGTAGAAAACCTACAGCGTTCTATGCCGTTTTTACGGTGAGGACTGGGCGTTGTTACGCACACGTGCCCTTACAACGGGTGCGGGTCGTGACACGTTTTTAGTGGTGACCCATGCAGGTCCTGAAGTCGCAATTAGTGCGATGTCGTAGCGGCACTCGTCTTAGAGTGTTGACTATGAGCCTGTGTTATACATAGGAGGTAGTAGGCTAAGAGTACTCAATCAAAGTAGGATCTTTCCTTGCTTATCTTGCTTACCATCTTTGATATTAATTTAATATATTCTAGCTGTCCTCCTTTGATATTGCCCTTCATGTGCCATATTGATATCTTCTTTTCAATCTGTCTCTAGGATAGTTATGACTCATTCTCCCGGTATGGAGCACAGAGAGACGGAGAGGTCTGCTACCTCTGGCGGACAGGCTCCGGTCACTTCCTCTGCAGATGGGACTTCAGTAGGGGCCCTCGGGATACTCCTCCAGCGCTCTCGATGACTGTCCCTGGGGTTATAGCGGGTGCTCTTTCTGCAGTACCGGGGGCTACGACGGGAGCTGTCGGGGGCATTCCTCCTCCTCCTCAGCAGGGGACTCCTTCGCCGGTAATGGGAGCTATTCTTTCGTTGCCTTCTCTGCCCACAGACATGGGGCAGATGCTCGCATTTTTTCAGCAGGTGCTGGAGTCCCAGCGGGCCCAGCACGAGGCTCAGATGAGGCAGACAGAGGCCATACGCCAGGGCATGGAGGATGCACACAGGTTGGCTCTGGCTACGGTGCAGCATGGGGCTCCACAGAGGGAGGTGCAGCAGCAGCAGAAGATCGGGGACATCCAGGCTTTCAAGAAGCTGGGTCCGAGGGATTTCAAGGGGACCGAGGGCATTATATATGCTGATGACTGGCTTGAGGATATCGAGCGTCAGATGAGGTCCTCCCGTCTGGCAGACGACCTGAAGGTCGAGGCGGTTGGCTTGCAGTTATTAGATATTGCCCGGACATGGTTCCGGAACGAGCCGACTCTTGCAGGAGAGGGCCACACTTGGGCTGAGTTTCGGGCCCTGTTCAGAGAGAAGTTCTTTTCCCCCATAGACAAGATCAGCCTAGTGCGGCAGTTTCAGAACCTGCAGCAGGGCGGCATGACTGTGGAGGAGTATACAGCGGAGTTCGGCCGACTGAGCCGATATGCCGAGTACATGGTAAGCGACCTGGTGATCCGAGCAGAGCGCTTCCGGGAGGAATTGACATGGGATATCAAGATCCTGATCCCTTCCTTCTATGCGACATATACAGAGGTTTATGCAGAGGCTCGAAAGTTGGAGAGAGAGTGGGGCTTGAAGCCGAAGAGGGATCGTGAGTTATTTTCTGGGACCAGTAGTAGCACGGGGGCTGCTAAGCGCCCTCAGCTTTAGCATCAGTCATTCCAGCATCATCAGCAGTAGGTGCAGGCCAGAGCATCTGTCCAGAGGGTTCAGCAGCGTCCGGGGCAGGATGATCCACCGTGCCACATCTGCAAGAAGCCCGGTCACCTCTTTGAGTTCTGCAGGAGGAGGCTGGGTTTGTGTCTCTTTTATGGTGCCGCTGGGCATCAGATGCGGGAGTGTCCTAGGAACCCCCGTGTCGCTGGGGCAGCTCAGAGGGCACCTGTTTCGAGGGCACCAGCTAGTGTGCCGGTAGTTCAGCAGCGGGGTCCACTTCTGACCCAGCAGCAGCAGTTTGTTCAGTACCGCCAGCAGAGGGGTGGTCAGGGTAGATCTTTTGCTCTTGCAGCCGAGGAGATGGAGCCTATTGCAGATGTTGTCACAGGTTCTATTCTGCTCGATTCTTTTCCAGCTTTGGCCTTATTTGATTCTGGTGCTACGTACAGTTTTGTGTCTGTTTCTTTTGCTCTTAGGCATAATATCATTGCTGAGTATCTTGGTAGGACTTGCAAGATTATGACTGGGAATGGCATTATCCTAGTTAATAATATTTTCAAGGGGCGGAGAGTTTCTTTGAGAGGCCGGGAGCTGAGTGCGTGTTTGCTCGTAATGCCACTTCTGAGTTACGATGTGGTACTCGGTATGGACTGGTTGAGCATGCACCATGCTAGCATCGATTACAGAGGGGACAGGATTCTGTTCAGGCCGCCAGGAGAGCCGGAGTATGAGTTCACCAGGGGTATAGCGGAGCAGGGAGATGGATTCTGCGGAACATTGTTGGCGGGGCCGGTGTTGCCACATCCACTCATTGCTGAGTTCTTGGATGTCTTTCCCGAGGAGCTGCCCGGGATGCCGCCAGATCGTGATGTTGAGTTTTCTATAGACCTAGTGCCGGGCGCTGAGCCTATCTCCCAGCACGTCTATAGAATCAACAACAGTGAGTTAGCGGAGCTGAAGAGACAAGTCGACGAGCTGGAGGACAAGGGCTTTATTCGATCTAGTTCTTCACTTTGGGGCGTGCCAGTTCTTTTTGTCCCCAAGAAGGATGGTACGGTATGTATGTGCATTGATTAAAGGGCGCTCGACAACCTTACCATCAAGAACAAGTATCCTTTGCCAAGGATTGATGACTTGTTCGACCAGTTGAGCGGGAAGAGGGTGTTCTCGAAGATTGACTTGCGTACCGGGTACCATCAGCTGAAGGTGAAGCGAGATGACATTCCGAAGACTGTATTTCAGACTCGCTATGGCCAGTATGAGTATACCGTCATGCCGTTTGGTTTGACCAACGCTCCGACGGTATTCATAAACTTGATGAACAAGGTATTTCATCAGTACCTTGACAAGTTCGTGGTGGTCTTTATTGATGACATTCTCATCTATTCGAAGACACCAGAGGAGCACGAAGAGCACCTGAGGATTGTGTTGGACACTCTCAGGAGGGAGCAGCTGTATGGGAAGCTGTCCAAGTACGAGTTCTTCTTGGATCGCGTGGAGTTCCTAGGCCATGTTGTCTCTGGCGAGGGGATTTCAGTGGATCCGAAGAAGATTTCTGCACTGGAGTCCTGGTCTACGCCGAGCTCAATAGCAGAGGTTCGTAGTTTTCTGGATCTGGCAGGTTATTACCGGAGGTTCGTGCAGGACTTTTCCAGATTGCCCAGCCGATGACCCGCCTTACCAGGAAGGACGAGGAGTTTGTTTGGTCCGAGGAGTGCCAGGCCGCCTTCGAAGAGCTGAAGGCGAGGTTGACTACAGCTCCTATCTTGATGCTGCCATCTGGATCTGGTGGTTATATGATCCACAGTGATGCTTCAGGATGGGGTTTGGGTTGTGTGCTTCAGCAGCACGGAAAGGTGATTGCCTATTCATCTAGGTAGTTACGTTCTCATGAGAAGAACTACCCTGCCCACGATCTGGAGATGGCAGCAGTCATATTTGCTTTGAAGCTGTAGAAATACTATCTGTACGGAGAGCGAGTTGAGATCTATACTGATCACAAGAGCTTGAAGTACGTATTTACCCAGAAGGAGCTGAATATGAGGCAGAGGTGATGGTTAGAGCTGATGAAGGATTTTGATATATCCTTACAGTACCATCCGGGGAAGGCCAACGTGGTCGCGGATGCTTTGAGCAGGTATCCCGTGGCCATGTGTTTGACGATGGATCGTCACCTTCTGGCAGATCTGGAGAGCTTGGGCATAGAGGTGATAGTTTCTGGGTTCGAGATGCAGATATGGGGTCTCCAGGTGCAGTCAGAGCTGATGGACAGAGTCAGGGCAGCTCAGTTTGAGGATGAGGCTCTGAGGGTCATCAGGGAGCAGGTCCAGGCAGGACTGTTGGATGAGTTCTCTATAGCGGGGGATGGGTCGTAGAGGTATGGTACCAGATTGTGCGTGCCGAGCGGAGTACTTCGGGAGGAGGTTCTTCAGGAGGCGCACCGTTCTCAGTACTCTATGCATCCTGGAGCCAACAAGATGTATAGAGACTTGAGACTGCATGTTTGGTGGTATGGCATGAAATGCGAGGTGGCTCAGTTCGTTTTTAGATGCTTGGTGTACCAGCAGGTAAAGGCCGGGAGGCAGAGACCCGGTGGATTGCTCCAGCTACTACCCATTCCTGAGTGGAAGTGGGAGCATATCACTATGTACTTTGTATCTGGGCTTCTGCGCTCTCCAGGAGGGAAGGATACGATTTGGGTCATTGTTGATCGATTGACCAAATCGGCCCACTTTTTGCCTTTTAAGGTGGGTTTGTCTACGGAGAGGTTGGCCGAGATTTACGTGCGGCAGATAGTCCGATTGCACGGGGTTCCAGTGAGTATAGTCTTAGATCGGGACAGCCGATTCACTTTCCACTTCTTGAGGAGTTTGCAGCTTAGCTTGGGCACATCGCTCAAGTTCAGTACCGCATACCACCCCCAGACAGACGGGCAGTCGGAGAGGACGATTCAGACCCTCGAGGATATGCTACGTACCTGTGTCTTGGACTTCGGGGGATCTTGGGAGGACCACCTTCACTTGGTAGAGTTTGCTTACAACAACAGCTACCAAGCCAGTATAGAGATATCACCTTTCGAGGCTCTATACGGACGGAGGTGCCGTCCTCCTTTGTCTTGGGATGATGTCGGCGAGAGGGTTTTTCTTGGCCCTGAGATGGTGGTGGATGCTACAGAGAAGGTCAGGGTTATCAGAGATAGACTTCGGGTGTCGCAGGATAGGCAGCGGCATTAGGCCGATAGCCACCGGAGGCTATTGGAGTTTGAGGTATAGTTTAGATTTTTTTAGTATTTGAGTCTGATTGTGATTGTTTTAGATCAAGCTATAGGCCTTGTGTTTTGTTCTAGGTTGATGATCTTGTGTTCCTGCAAATTTCTCCGACGCGTGGCACGATTCATTTTGGTGGCGGCGGGAAGCTTAGTCCACGATACATCGGACCATTCCGTATCTTGGGCAGGGTCGGTACAGTGGCTTACCGACTGGAGTTACCGCCCACACTAGAGGGAGTGCACAGCGTATTCCATGTGTCGCAGCTAAGACGGTACATGGCAGATCCCAGTCACGTCTTGGGCCACTCCGAGATCGAAGTAGGACCGACACTCAGCTATCCAGAGAAGTCGGTTGAGATCTTGGACCGAAGAGAGATGGTGCTCCGGAACCAGGTCATTCCCTTGGTTCGCGTTACATGGAGACACCACTCTCCAGGTGAGTCCACCTGGGAGAGGGAGGACGACATGTGGGAGCGATTCCCATATATCTTCGAGCCTGTTTGTCATTAAAATTCTTTTATTACAAATTTCAATACAAACAGAACAATGTTACAATATAGGACTTAGATGTAGTCCTAGGAGTACACTTTTGTTTATCTGGGTCCCTTATGCCGATGGAGTGAATGGTAATACGTTGATTTCGTTGACGATCTGACGACGGTTATCGGTCCATGTTGATTAGGGCGCATGGATCTGTGCTTTGTTGGGCGCATCCTTACGGGGCGCTTGGTGCTGATTGGCGCATCTGTTGCATGGCGCATCTTCATTGGTCCGTCTGTTGAGTTCTTCGGAGCATTAAGCTGAATTCGAAGAGGCGAGTTCATTCATCATAAATACAAGTTTATTGCACTGACTTCAGAACGGTTGCCACTTGGCGCATGGGTTTGATTTGCCCTGGCCTATGAATAACAACAGTTTGAGAGAGTTTTATTGTCTCTCCCTTGACTTCTCGACGAAGATGGATTCGACTGATCCTCCTCCTTGGCAAGACGTTGTACTGTGGGTGATGGTTCTCCTTATTCGAAGAAGCTTTGACGGTGAACTCCTTCAGAGGACAAGAGCCCCAGGCTGGTAGATGTGCATGTGCATTGACGAGGAAGTGATTCACTCCGACGGGGCGGAGTGATGCGCTGGGATACGTCGGGCTGAGACGACGCGGCTAGCTGAGACATCTGAGTGATGGGCCTAGTTGAGAGTAGGCTGTTACGAAGTCTTCAATTGGCATCATGTTTCTGAGACGATGTCGGACAGGCACAGCATGTTACAACTGCTGGAACACAGACTGCCTTGGTGGTAGAGCCACTGTCTTACGGCAGCAACAGTTGATGGCGACCGTAGCATAAGTATGTCCCGTGAGGGGCGAGTTGTGCATGATAGCCATCTCTCCTGATCGGCGTTTGTGAATGATCATATTACGCAAATCGTTAGAGGAGACACTACACCAAAAGAGGGATTTTCCAACACAATTTTTTTTCAATTGCTAACAGTTTTTGGCCGTTACTAATTACTAATGGTTTTTTGGCCGTTACTAATTACTAATGGTAACAAACCGTTAGTAACGTAAAAAACCGTTAGTATAAATAATAAAAACTAAATTTTAATATAAATAACACATATTATTTGTATTCCAACACTTTATAGCGTTAGCAAAGCTAATAAAAAATGAATAAAAAAAAGACTCCCAGCTGTATGCCTTTTCCACTTACAAGAAAAAGTGTTAGGGGGGAAACACTTTTTGATTCCCCCCATTTTTTTTCCGTGTGCGCCGAGCTCTTTCTACCGTGAAGCCCTAACACTTCTTCCCCTTTTCTCATCACCTCCACCAGGAGCCCGTGTCGCCGAGGGAGTTATCGAGGTGGAGCGACATCTTAAAGGCGGCGACTTGGATGATGGTAAAGAGGCGGCGGATGAGGCCAGAGCTACGAAACTTAGGGTTTGCAAATTATAGGAGGGATGAGAGGCGTTCGACGACACTCCTGCATCGTCGGTGAGCTTCGTGACAAATCGGCCAGTTGCAGCGGCCGAGTTAGTAAGTACACTATCCCAAAATTAGGGTTTGCTTCATAGCAATCATAAACTTCATAATTTTTGGGGGTTTATTTTGGATTATTAATGCAAAAATTGTTGTTGCTACCGATTTTAGGGGTTATTGGTTTCCCTAATCTTATTTTATGTAGCACAAGCAGGAAAAGAGTTCTTTTGTAGATTAAAATTAGGGCAAAGGCTCTTAATTTAGGACTTTGTTAACTCAAATCTTTCCTTGACTAGTTACTCTGCTCACTACAGGAATTATGGATATATGGCTATGCATTTTCAGATGCCAGTGTTAGGTGTTTGATTCTCTCTTTTGAATCAAGGTTTCAGGCTTCAATTTTTGGCTGGGAGGTAGATATATAACTTTTATTTTGAATTGCAAGAATATCTCATGACAAACTATGGGACAAATGGTTTCGGAATGATATTGCAAGAATATCTCGTGCAAGAATATCTCGAAGCGTGGTCTCTCTTTCGTATCATAGGAGGGGATTATGAGGAATCAGAATCAAAAGGGGCTTTATTCATCTCTGGAGTTGAATACTTCATTGTAGATTTATTTTTTTTGATCCAACTGGTAGCTAAATCAATAGAAACGTTAATCTAAGATGAACACATTATATATAGGAAACCTAAGATTGTGCATCTTCTGTAATAAACTGTTGTCAGATGCCTTTTTGTTGTACTTTTTCACTAAAAAATTGAGGTTTGAGTTCAATTTAAATTTCAACCTTTCTAGTAAACGTTCGCATTTCTTTTTTCACCTAAAGTGTACTATTAAGCACTAGGAGATTGTCCTCACTTGTTTATGGCTTGCAATTGCAGGGCATGATGTGGAAGTTTAACTTGGCTTATATTTTCTTAGATGCATGTATCCTTTTAGTCCTTTCCTGGCATTCTATTCTATTTAAACATTCTCATTACGCCTTACCGTGATATCTTTAACAATTTAAGATATGATTTGTCTTGAGGACAAGTAAAGATGACTGGGATTGGTCGGGGAGCCTTTTGTTGCCAGTTTTGACATGTCTAAAGGTGATGTTAATGGTGGCAGGAAATACATTACTTGACATATTTTATGCCTTTTGGTTGTACTATAGATTACCATGTTCTTTTAACCCTTCTCATTGAGTTCAATTTAGCAGGTGTTGATAGATGTTTTATTAGAAATTTAATTGCTGTTTCTGTTGTGCTTGTTGGTACTAAGGTTTTGCTCAATTCAACCTTTAACATTATGAGGTATGTTGTTTATACTTCTTTAATATATATATACTCTTCAAAAAAATCAACTCTTCACTTAGCTTCTTATGTTTCAATTCATCTAAATAGTTAGTGGTTTTAGATTATCTTATTCTCCAATGAAATTTGAGAACATTCATAATGGTAGGGGCTTGGATTGGTTTCTTTAGTTAATGGTGCATAGGACAAGTTTAATAAGAATAAGCTTGAAAAAATTAGGAAATTTTTTTCTTGAGTAATAAAGCGTCATTGTGTTTTTTGTTTATATAATCACTTGATATAGGCACCATGAGTAGAAGGAAAAAGGTAAAGTTGTACACATTGAATATATATAAAAACTAACTATTGTATTTATTCAATTTAAGTTCTAGTTTTTATTCAAACATTTCTAGTCATATATGCCCAAGTAGAATAATGCCTCCAATAGAAAATGGATCTTGATGAGAATAGCTCATTCATTCAATTACCAGAGTCAATTGAACAATACCAGAGTGAAGGTCCACTTGGTATGCGTGAAAATGAGTGAATGAATAAATAATTGTCTCACATTGGCCCATCTTTACCGATCGTGACCTCTGTCAGTGAATTAGCCAAGTAATATCACCCCTCGTCATTATCGTCCCTAGGCTGTTGTGCTTCTCACCTACACATTTGCATTATTTTTACCGGGACCGAAAACTTAGGATTCAATGATGACCTCTTACCCTTTGGCTTGTATTCAAATGAAGGGTTAAAATAAAATATGCTAGACTGAAAATCTTTATTTTTCATTTTTTTTCTTCGTTGGGAAAATTTCCATTTATTTTTTTAGTGGGAAGGAATTTTGTGTTGGTGGGAAAGGAAGATAAATAACTCGTGACAAACTATGGGATATATAGCTTATGACAAACTATGGGATATATGGTTAAAAACTTAGGATTCAAGGTTTCAGGCATCAATTTTTGGCTGGAAGGTAGATATATAACTTTTATTTTGAATTGCAAGAATATCTCATGACAAACTATGGGATAAGTGGTTTTGGAATGATATTTTTTCTTTTTTCTTTTTCCTTTTGAGTCGTTAGATTAATGTAGAAAGTTACCAAAAATATGGAAACTTACAGAAAAGTGGACAAATTTTGTTGGTATAAATTTAGGTGATTTTCTTTGTAGATCAGGTCAGATCCAATTTTACACCAGGGAGTCTGGATTCTCTTTTCTTTTTCTTTTTCCAAGAGTAAAAAATGTGCTAAACTGCGGACTGGGTTTATGAAAAGATAATTGCAGGTTAAGTGATAATGGCAGTAGTCTTATGGAGGATGAATGTCAATATGAAGTATCTAAGAGCTGATGTCCACTTTGATATCATCTCTCTTATAATGAAGAAACTCTATATATAATAGCATAAACTCTGTTTAGTTCTCAACGAGATGTATTTGGTAGAGAATTTTGGTAGGAATTTTGCCAACTGCGTCCCCATCTTGCCGATCCTAGAAATGGAGTAGATCGAATTGTATTTGTTGACATGGCAATGATGAGACGGAAATGATGACAATGGAATGATGATGAGGAGATGACTCGGATGAGATGGCTCTGATCTGCTACTGAATAAACTTCACTCTATTAACCGATTTGAGCTAAACTTTGAACGCTAGCATAGCCATGAAGCTAAGCATGCGTGGTGCTGTATACTGGATGTTAACAACTACTCTCTAGTCTCTCCCATACTCAGCCATTCACATTCTGCTACTAAGAATATCCTTTTTCCAACTGAGCCACACAGATGCAACCTGCTCATCTAAGCAAAGGTATATTAACAGTAGTAAGTTCTTATCAATACCCTCCCCATATTATGAATTTCCGATCCATGCTTCCTGTAGCATCCAATTATTTCATCAGTGGAGCATGTATCTGTTCTGCAATTATTTTGCAGCTTATGTACCATTCAATTATTTGATATTCTGAAGTGAGACCCTAGCTCTCTCAACCAGATCAACAAAATGCCCAGGCATGGCAACCAGAATATCAATACCCTCCACACAGTCAACAACAATAATCGAATCAGTAGTTTCTTGTATAACATAAGCTTCTTGATTCCCATCTTTGTGAAGGTTTAACATAGATTCATCACCAGGTACAATCTGACATTGGCACATGTTCAAACAGGAGGTTCTAGTCCAACTTACAACAGTATCCATGACTTCAGCTCCAAACCAAATTTCTTTTTTTTGACATGCCCGTTATAATTTGCAAGATCTTCTACATAAGTAGCATCCCATTAACTCTGTAAGCCCAGCATGGATGATTCAACCTTGTTGGCATCAGGCTCGTCTTTATCAATTATAGAGGGTAGTGGATTATTTTTCAACTTTGTATCATCCTCAGACTGATCCTTGACAGTTACAACATTGGAATGTTGAACTTTGTTGTCATGCGGTGGAACGTACAATTCTTCAGCTTCATAATCATCTACAACTAGTGTAGAATCACTGTCATCTTTTTGTGCTTCGACTTCAACTGTAATTTGGCTCATTTTCTTTGAACTGTCAGAGTCTGAATCAACCTTCATGTATACTTCCTCAGTAAAGTCCTGCAGGGGAACACGAGCAGGCCCAAATGAAATTTCAACTTGCTTTGGGAATGTATTCTCCCAATGGCTGGCTGGCAGCTCGTCGTCGGCATTCGACACAGTCAATAGGTAAATCTAGCACTGCAATCATGTTATCTTTTCTATCATCTACTCTTCGAAGATTCTAGCACTGCAGCCAATGTGGATCTTGACTACATTTTCTTCCTAATTCCTGTTTCTCTAACAATGTCAATAGGTAAATCTATATTTGGCTTACTTCTAACTTTTCCTTACTGTTTCTTTTATGGGTCGATGAGTCTCAAATTTCCATAAAATTGAGTTGGAGGTACAGAGACATGCATTTCGTAGCCGGGCGACAACGAGCTGCAGAAAGTGTTCAACTGGGCTTAAGCTCGGCTCCGGAACATCTGGATTCCCGTACCAAGGCCACAACACCATCAGGATTGCTCTCTTCTGCCTAGCTACTCTTCAGGTATTTCAATTTTCAATTATGTTATCTATACTACTTTGTTGTCTAAGTTCATATAATCTTTCTTGTAATCGTAAACATCAAAACTAACTGTTGGTACAAAAATTTGTTAACAGTTGCAACCTATACACTATAAAGTAGTTTTTTTTTCTTCTCTCGATCCATGTTATATTTCATCTTCCGTTTAGTCATATTCGATCTGTGACATAGTTTCATCCAGTTCAGTGATAAATTCATGGCAATTGGATTTATTAGTACATTCCTATTTGTTAAGACGAGACCCCTACTAATGGGAGTGTTGCTTGACACTTTGTATAGGTGTTTGCGTTGCTTCTAAGGCCTAACAGGGACAACAAACACTGGATCTACTGGAATGCGTACCACCACTCGGTCGGATACATGGTCATACTCTCGAGTGTCATCAACATCTTCAAGGGCCTAGGCATTTTCGATCCCGAGAAGAAATGGAAGGACACTTATATTGCC